>OX453269.1:4694904-4964373 GCA_949709985.1 Luffia ferchaultella
TATCTGGGATGTAGTTAAAACAAATATGGCGGCAAGTATGGCTACAATAGTAGAAAATATTGTAGGTACAAAATATTGTAAGTACATTAGTTTTGAATAGTTTCAGTTTTGTTTTGATTAATTATCGACGATAAGTTATGCCACTATCTTCTTTCTTCGCATTGGATTGATTGTGACACGTTTTTAACACCCACGACTGCATTTTTAAATTGTTTAATCACGTTTTTGGCACGGTCGCGATGAGCATATGCGAGTGACTGCATGAGTTGTTCCCAGTCAGTATGGCGCATTGGCGCAAGCATTTGATTCGCGGTGTCGTTTCTATATGCCAGTAATATTAGTTCGATGCTTCTAGGGCGCTCTTTCATTCTTTTTGGCGCTCTTTTCATTTTAAGGATAAAATGAGCACTACTTCTAGGATAAAGACATTATTAAAAGTGGAAACACTTCTATCTAAGAGTATGAACCTTGGGCCACAAAAAAAAAAAACTGATTGCCGTCAAACCACAGAGTAGAAAATATACCTAACTGTGCTGTCAATCTGAGGGTGTCAATTGTCAATCAATCAAAGTCAAATCTGGTCTGGTCAAATCAAAAGCGGATTCGGTTTCGTTATTCCGCAAGAATTTAATATTAAAAAGGTACATATTTAATCTGAATTTATCATCTCAATCTTAATAATAAATATGTAAATAGTACGTCGTTCAAAGCTACAATAAAATATGGTAATTGTTCATCTGTTATTTCGTGATAAATTGTTTAAATTTTTCTTAAACTCGCACTCCAAAGTCATTCGATAGCGGCAAATGATAAGTAATAGTAATTTTATTTTTGAGACGTTAAAACGGTTTGAAATATTAAAACCTTTGAACTTGCTTGATTTCGTAATTATTTGTACAAAAATTTTTATACATGTTTTATTGATATTGAGTAATATATATGTTACTAATTGGTTATCATTAGCATATATAACTCAGGTGTTATTTCGGACCTTGTCTGCGAATAATCTAGTTTTAATTTAACGTCCTTACGCACTGAGGTCCCTGTAATTTAACTTTCAGTATACCTACATAATATCCGAGTAGGAGGCTCTGAATAAGCCTGTACTAAAATAGCAGGAAAATAGTCAAACAAGGTAACTTGCTTAGTGCAAAGCCTGTACTAAAATAGCAGGAAAATAGTCAAACAAGGTAACTTGCTTAGTGCAAGTAACTAAGTTTGCCTAACCGAGACAATGTTAGCTTTTTTGGAATAATAGCAAAATATTGGCTGGGCTTTCAAAAACCCAACTTGGATTCAAATTTTTCTAATCATGTTATAATAATTTATTTTTTTTTGAGAAATTTCCTCTCACAGGTAAAAAATATTTTTATTACCTATTCAGAAATTGATACAGGAAATGAAAACTAATTTTTGTTGAAATCTTTAGGGCATCCTGATGACTGTTTCAATGCCTGTATAAAAAAAATATCACACAAACTGAATTTCCATTACATGTATTGAGTTTTAGACTTACCAAAATTGAGTATAGGTACAAAGTTTTTTTCTAAAATAGGACAATATTGGCAGTTCCCCTTGTGGTATCAGAACATGATTTAGATCATAATTTAGGTATGCATATGTGTTGTTAAAGTCATGAGTGCTTTTACAGATTATTAACTTTTGGTTGGTTAATAATTTTATTGTTCTCTTTAAAGCTGTTTAATATGTTTTTATTACAACTTAACCCTTTCTTTAAATGTTAAATATATGACTGAATTTTTTTAAACTAAATATTTTTTGTTAACAGGTTCCCTGTACCAGTGTCATTTGCATTATAAAAATCTATACTCACTATATATTTTTTTTCTTATTAACTCATTCTTGTTCTCAAACAAAAAATTTACATAAAATTGATGATTTTATCCCACAAATCCAATACTCAATGAAGGACTCTATAATGGTGTGTACAAAGTAACACTGATTTGTCTTTTATGATACATGAGCTTTGTAAAAAATTGTCTAAAGTAACAAAAATGATACAGGGAACCTGTTAATTTATGTTAGTTCATAAAATAACAAGTTAACATAAACTTCTTGTATAAACAATTCCTAATACTTTTTGAGATATACCATTTTGTTTAAAATATCCCTAAACAGTGCTGTTGAGTGTACATCTCATCGGCTTATACAAAACTAGCTGTGCCCCATGGTTTTACCTGCCGTTCAGCCTCAGACCTTTATCCTTAACGTTCGTTCTGAACTTTTTTTGTTGCTCAGCTCCTGTCGTAGCGTGATGTTAAATAGCCTATAACCTTCCTCAAAGATTGGGCTATCAAATGTAGAAAGAATTTTTGAAATGTGACTGGTAGTTAAAGAAATTAACATGTTCCAACGAAAAAACAAATTAACTCTTCAGTTTTATTATATTAGTATAGATTGACAAGTTGATTGAGTGGTGGGAAACGCAAACGCCAGACCCACTAAGGTTGTGGATTTGATTCCTACCTGAATCAAATATTTGTGTGCATGAACATGTCTATTTGTTCCATGCTTGGGTGTAAAACATCTATATATACATGTACTATAAATATGTAAATATATCATAAAAAATATTTAAGTATGTATATCAGTTGTTAATACCCATAGTATACAGGCCTTTGCCTAGTTCAGGGCTAGATTACCATGTATGAAATGTCCTAGGTATTATTATATTTCTTTTCTATTTTTTATACAAATTTTGTTCAATTGATTTTCTTTTTGATTTAGTTTTGTTTAATTGTTCAGAACATCATTTTGTTGAAAAGAACATTGACTACATGACACAGTTTACTCTAGTTTGCTGCTTGTCAGGGTTGCATGAAATTTTACCTAAATAATTGGTGTCAATAAAGATCTATTATATATTTACCTTAATTATTCTAATAGATCCCATGTGATAATTTTTTAAAATACTGACATACTAGAAGAATAAGTATACCAATAGGGCTCCCTCTGTTGTAAGTACGGTGAAAATATAGGAAAATTAATATTTAAATAACCTATTTCATGACAGTCCAAAATGCCGGAACTAACTGCACTGGACAAAGCGACAGCATCCATGACGGAGAAGCGCAAAGAGGAGACAGCATCTTCGGACAGCGACTCCGATGACACCATTCCGGAATTGGAAGATGCCGGTATGGAACATAGGATTTTGTTTTATATATCAATAATCCAATATATACCAGCCAATTACGCCCCAATTCACGGGCTTAGGCCTCCCCTCCGAATGAGGGTGTTTGGAGCTTATCCACCAGCTAGTCCATGGTGGATTGGTGGATTTTTAACTGATGAATTGATGATGGCAACCGGAACCAACGGCATAACGTGCTTCCCGTGGCACGGAGTTAGTCAGATGTACCTAAGTCAGAAAAACGCGAGTCCACTTCTTGTACAGAAGATCGTGGTTCGATCCTAGGACATGTATGTACCAATGTGCATACATGCCCTAGGATCGAACCACGATCTTCTGTACAAGAAGTGGGGTACATACATGCCCTAGGATCGAACCACGATCTTCTGTACAAGAAGTGGACTCGCGTTCATAGCTATCGCGTGTATGAGTGTCTCTTCGCATGGGCATTATTTGACTGATACACTGTTCTTTATCTGATGGAGTGACATAACCTGCGATTTGTCGATTTTGAAAAAAAAAACCAGAAATTATATTGTAATACTATTTTGACTTATCACAAACTTTGGTAAATGCTTTCTACTTTTAATTGTTAAAAACATAAAAGGGAATAATGATGTAACTAATAGAAAGTCACCCATTATGTAGATCACAAACTTTAGAGGCATTTTTGTTCTATACGTAAAACAGATTTGTCAGCTTTGTTACTCTATGAGGAAACATGTGTACATTGTAATTAATAATTTGATGTCTTAAATGCAGGAGCACCAGGCACAGGTGGTATATCCAATCCGATTGCCGGCATCGACATTGTCTCTAAGGCGAAACAGTCCCGCGGAGAGAAGAAGGCGCGAAAGATTATGAGCAAGCTCGGACTTAAGCCGGTAGGTTTTACTAATTATTTACATGTAATATGCCTGGACCACAGAGAATCGAGTAGGTTAGAGATGCCATGTGACGGTATTTGTTCAGAGACACATGTCCCAAAAATAATTACAAAATAAATACGAATGATAATGTTACGCATACGTAAATAGTTTTTTCTCAGTTTCATAACATTTCAGAAAACAGTTAAGTTGTTCATCCCTTTCTGTTACATTTTTGGTATGATTTGATGTAATATTTTAGAGTTTAGGTAAAACGCCATAATTAAGAAGAAGAAGAGTTTAGGCTAACCTAAACTCTTGCTTTAAGAGTTGGCATGTAGACGGTTATGCTGCCCCCTTCAAGTATGCAATCTGTTGCATATTTAAGACTAACTTAGGTTAGTCTTAAATTTGTAATGCGTACTCGTGTGGTAGGTACTTTGGTTGGTAAGAATAGAGTTTGAATTATGAAATCAAAGACATTTATTCTGTACATTCCACAGACACGAGTACAACTATTAACACACGAAACTAAACAAATTAAAAATAATATAATCAAAGAGTGAGGGCGCGGTTAACTATGGAGCATGCACGTACACACATAGTTATGGTTACATCTCTACTAACTCTCGCGGCCTTCAAGTAGGGGTGCGAACACATTTACCCGCGGCCTTGGGGCGTGGGTGCGAACACATCGGAGCTGAGGCGAGAGGGACGCGGGCGCAACGAATACCTAAACCCACGATATTTAAGACTAACCTAAGTTAGTCTTAATATGCAACAGTTGCATACTTGAACGGGGCAGCATAACCATCTACATGCCAACTCTAGCCTACTTTAATGCTCTGTGGCCTAGACATACCAGCTTTATGACTTCTTACCTCTTCTTTTTATATGTATCACTTTTTGTACTTTTTTTGAGATTCTACTCCCATGCTAGTGCATGATGCAATGTTTACTCATCATTAATTTTTGAATCATGGTTGGTTTAGCATCCTGTGAGGATCTTCAACCAGTATAAACGGTTATGCTACTTTAACTACCTTAGTGTAACAATTACGTCATTTCTTTGCTCCGTCACCACAAGATAGGATTAATTTTATATCCCATGGAAACCTTCAACCAGTTTTCTACTGGTTGAAGGCTTCTGTCTCTTTAAATTAAAAAATTTAACAAAAATATTTCTATTCAAATAGACTTGCGAGTACTTTTGAATTGTCAAAATGAACTTACAGTTAAGGCAATATTTGCCAATTGCTTAGGTTGACGTCCAGATATCTCAGTCACTTAAATAATCATCAACTGTGCCCTTTTCAGTTAATTTTGTACTTACAATAATTTTAAATTTATGTAATGGCATATTTAATATTTCTGGAGGCAATTTGTTATAAATGCGTATACCTTGTCCCATAAAACAGTTAAGGACTTTTTTTAGACGCTATAATGGTACCATTAGCTTATTCTGTTTCTTGTATTAACATTGTGAATGTCACTGTGTTAATAAAATTTATTTATATTTTGATGCACAAACGTATTACTATAAATATATTGAGATGCCACAGTCAAGAAACCAAAGTCCCGAAATTGCTCCCGAAGAGAAACCTGGACTCCCAAGTTGTAAATTGCTCGTACGGCTATGTTTTCATAAAAATTTTGTCTGTACCAGCGGTTCTAAACCACAAACTTTTGAACTATCTCTGTACAAAAATCACGTTTTGTTGCTTTGTATCCCATGAGAAACTTTGACCAGGATAGACTGACTTATCTCTGTGCAAAATCTCCGTATTCAGTTACCCGTTACAACGTTAAAAAAAAAGGAATTAAACATTACTGAAGCGTTTTATTTTTTGTTTACAACATTGAAATTGATGATGACTCTTTCAAGGGTAATAGAAGCAACACTTTCCTCGTCCAAAGAAGCTCGCTCTGTAATATCGGACATAAACTTTGGTGATAGTTCCACCACAGTTCTATTGCTAAGGGGCCGTCCATTAATCACGTGATCCTTTTTTAAGCATTTTTAACCCCCCCTCCCCCTTGGTGATACATGGTGAGGTTTAAGACTACCCCCCACCCCCCCCCCCCCCCAAACATCACGTGTATTATTAGTATCTACGAAAATTCTTAAAATTTTTAGAATATTATCTTAAATACGAGTATAAAGTATAATCTTATTTTATTCTGAAATTAAGGACCATGATAAAAATGTCTAGACAGAAAAGTTACAGGTTGTTTTTGATTGGTATAAAAATAATAAACGAATGGTGTACACTACATGCCGCTTTTCGATTTAAAAATAGCGCGTTTGAAAAAATAAATACACGTGATATCTTACTACACCCCCCTCCCCCTTGTGACATTTCGTGATTTTTGTCAATCCCCTCCCCACCTTTCAAGCATCACGTGATTAATGGACGGCCCCTAATGAATGGGGTAGATGACATTCTTTTTTACAATTTTATATGAGTTTGCTAAATATATCATAACAGGGAAAGAATTTAAAAAAAAATCATTATTAACAAAGTTATGAATGTTTAAAAGGTCCTGTTAGACAGAGAGGGCAATACCACACGGCATATGTATGTGTTACGTCAGCCCATTTAAAAAGTTAAATATTGTTTTGCAAGAAAGGTACAGAGATAAAATTTTAATCGCTTATAGTTTCCATATTTTTCAACCAAATATAATTTTGTTTATGAAATTTGTTATCATATAAAGTCTATTTTTATATTTTCTTGATAAATATACTATTTTCAATATTAGACGCACACGCCATTGTAGACAGGCTGAAGCTGGAAATATAAATGCTTTGTTTTATGACTGCAAATTTTATAAAAGTTTATTTCTATTAAAAGACTTTTAATTTTTATATTTTAATATTTCTTAAACACAATACAAATAAAAACGATGTTCGTAAAATGATACTTTGTCGTAATACTAATTTTGAATGATCATTTCGACAGTAGGGTTTAATCCGTTCACAAATGGACAAACAATTAAACTTTTCAATCTATAATATTAAAGTGGATTATTGATTTTAAACTATGCTTACAGGTACAAGGTGTAAACCGAGTGACAATACGAAAGTCCAAAAACATACTGTTTGTGATCAACTCCCCTGATGTTTACAAGAATCCCCATTCGGATACCTACATAGTATTCGGTGAAGCGAAGATCGAGGATCTGTCTCAACAAGCGACCATGGCTGCTGCTGAGAGGTTCAAGGCACCTGAGACTGCTACTGCCGGTGCAGATTCAGCTGCTTCTGGGACGGTCAGTGGAGTGTTTTACACTAGGGTTCATAGTAATTTAACTTCTCTGGAGGTTATGTCCATTATTGTTGGGTTGTTGACAGTTAAATATAAAGTTTTTGGAATGCAATTTATCGATGATCTTTAAATTAAAAAAAAAATTAGTTGTATGGAAAAATCTCTATTAACCCTTAGGGCGTGTACGGTACAGCATCTGTACCAGTGAAGTTTATGACCCAGGCGTGTGCGGTAAATATTTTGGTACCAGCGCTTCCACATGGTGGGGGTATATTTTTTTCTAGGGAATGTGTCGGTCGGATGCTTTTCCTCGGATGCTTCAGTATTAACCTGTAATGAGTCATTGGTACGATATACCAACAACCGTATCTGTTCATGCGACAGTCACGTGACGGCACACGCGCGACAGGGCAATGTTCTTATTGCCGTTTCATATTGTCTTGATTTTTTTGATATGATACATGACGTCATATTTCACGCTTTCAAACGACTATTCAATTCCTCCAATATACGAATCTATCTTTTCTTTCCACAGACCGTAGCGCCTATAGCGGAAGAGGAAGACGAAGAGGGTGTAGACGAAACGGGCGTCGATGAAAAGGACGTCGAGATAGTTATGTCCCAAGCGAACGTGTCGCGTTCGCGGGCTGTGCGCGCGTTGCGTAACAACCAAAGCGACATCGTCAATGCGATCATGGTACGCAAATTTTTTTTTTTTTTTTAATTGTGGACTAACATGGATAATAGATGATGGAGTATATGTAAGGAGTGTGAAACAAAAGCGCCGCTGTCCATACTAATGCAAAATTATTTTATTCACTAAAACCACTGAGTTATAACCCAGGGTACTAGACTGTATGTACCACAGTATGAAACTCCGCACGAAAACGTTCAGATCGCGGTGCTCTGAACGACTTTGAAATAGTCGCTTGTGGACCAATCAGTCAATCAGTGTGTCAATCAAACTGACAGGTCAGTTTAATCGATTGACGTTATTGTGTATTTTGGAAAAATATCAGAGAAAAATGCCTTGCTGTACCTTTAAAAAGTGTATAAATAACACCCGAAACTTTAAAAAGGCGGATGGAATTACTTATCACACGTAACTTCATAATATTTTATTTAGTTGTTACTAATTTAGTTTTTGAAATTACAAATTTGACGGTTGCACATAAATTGAATTAGTTGGTAAGCATCACGATAATACTCATTTCATCTCATTTCAATCTATTACATTGCTGTACACCTATCTTTTTCACTATCTCGTTCAGTGGAGCGGTTCAGACACAAATTTTGAAAGATTAAAGAAAGCAGGGGGGTAATTTTCAGAGCACTTAACTTTATGTCTAATGAGACATTTTCGATGAAATTCAATATTTTTCTAGCGAAAACGTAATTCTGTATTCTCAAAAGCCATACAAAACATTACAACATTCGTATAAAAAACAGGCGTCATCACACCAACACCGATAATCTTATCACTTAGAAAATTAAAAATATAGTTATAAAATCTCATCACAGTATACAACCTTCTTTATTAAGAGAATGATACTATTTGAATGAGGTGTTGTCCAATTGATATTTGATAATATTAAGAAACTCCGATAACCTAGGTATATAGCGTTGTTTGAATGTCAACTGGTAAAATATTATATAGTCTATTGATGCAGTAATATATCATTTTATATTATTTTTTCACATCTTATCCTTACTGCCACTTCACTATGCACTGGATTGTTGTCTTCATTGATTCCTTGATTGACAAGTGGTCTGGCTCAGGTTCATTCTGTGACTAATATTTACAGCTGACTTCAGTACAGCGCCATCTACTATCAATATTACCTAGATATTTTATTTTTATTGTTTTCAACTATCATTAAAAAGCCTTCATCATTGTCTCATCCAGGGTATATGTCGTAGGATGATTTGATAATTGAATTTTTTAGGAAACCCTAGTTATATTGTGAAAACGCGGACAATTAGTGGCGAAAACATTGCAAATGTTACTGGAAAAAGATAATAGGGTTTTTGCAAAAACGCGAGTCGCTCTAGTAACATTAAATATCCTTAACTCTGATTGGCTAGATTTTTGCTCACTGAACAAATTTTATTCTGATTGGTTCCTAGTTTTACCCTGTGAGCTTTGAAGTATTAGATTATTGAGTTACGAAGGGTTAGAAATAATATCGATTTATAGAAACTTTTGCACACTTTTAACCACATTTAAAACAAAAAACGCTGGGTTGCTCTCAAAAAAATAAAACAACGTGCGTGAAAGATTGACATTTAAAACATCAACCAATCAGAGGAGGTCTCGATTTGGGCGTTCCGACCGGCCAATCAGCATACCTTATTTCATAATAGCTAACGTTTCGTTTCGCAGTATTATTATAGCGACTAGTGTTTTTTGTAAAAACCCTAACTTTTTCCAGTAAGATTGAGAAATGTGTTCACCATTGTCTAATTGTCCATGTTTTTGCAAAATCCCTAGGGTTTTCGCGAAAATTCGAATTATCAAATCATTCAGCGACATAACAAGCTCTATAATTAAAATTTATTTGCAAGACCAAAGCAGTTTATTAAACTGTTTTATATGTGCTGTATTTGAACTTGACTGTATTTTGACTTGACTTTATAACAATTTTTTTTTTTTTTTGTTACAGGAGCTGACTATGTAGACACATTATGCTTAGAGTCACAAGGGTTACTTTAATTTGTACCTAATTATAAGATTCCTTTCACTCTAAAAGTACCACACTTATGCTTTTGACCTCTGTTTATCAATATTTGTGTTTTTATTTAAAAAAACAACAAATAAATGCATTGAGTTCTGTATAGGTAGGGTAGTAGACTGTTTTATTTTATTATAAAATGCATTTATTTAATAATTAATCATGTTTTTTAAATAGGTAAATATTATCAAGTTATGTTTTTCCTGTTAAAATGAAAATAAAATAATAAAATGAACAGAAAGTTCAATACTAGACTGTGACGTCACGCCCTGTACGGCCACTTAAAATACCTACGTGTAAAATTTGATTTTGTTATCGTAGCAAATCTATTTTTATATTTTCTTATGAAATGTATCTAAAAATATTTTCATTAAAAAGTCTGCTACCTTATTGATCAGGCAAAAGCAGGTTTGCCAATTGCACATGTGTGTTGATACCCAATAAATAAGACACAAATGTGAGAGCTTGGAATTATTTTTTTCACCCAGTTCATGTGAGTTAAGAACGTTTTCTTCAGATTCCCAAAAAAAAAATAGCCCATATGATCTGGACTTAAATGTAAGGGTGTTACCACACCCACACGATCGGCTTTAATTGTTATCGGCTTCGATCTATATAAAGGTGAAAGCATTCGACATCTATTACCTGCCTGGTATTACCTGGCAAATAGGCTCGAATAATTGTACCGAATCGATTTGTAATCGAACGCCGATCGATCCGACGTCGGTCGCATATGTGTGGTTAAACCCTTATATGTGAGAGATTGTAATTTTTCCACTTTGTTTTAATTTTTTTGAAAGGTATGACTCACTATTTCCACATCACTTTTCATTTGTTCGTAGCTGATAATATGAAACATCAAGAATTGACTAGCTAAATGTTCCCAGGTACATATTGAAAATGTTAAAATAAAGCAAAAGAATAACCACAAAACAATGTTGCAAACATACTCAAAAATTGGTAATTTTTGAGCGGTTCCATATTCAAAATGTTTAATTTTTGTTTTCTTACCAATGCTGAAAAGTTATTGTATATAGACGAATAACATGATAACAAGACTAAAATGGTGTTTTATTTTTATGCACATCCCTATGCACGTTGTGTCTTTCATGTGGTATCATTGAAAGAAATTATAGAATGTCAGCTAACCAAATATTAAATATTAAAAATAATATTTAAAAATTGATATACATTTTACGAAACAATGACTTTTTATGGTTCTTGGCTCATAATTTAGGTCCACCAAGGTTGACTGTCTCGTTCAACCTAGAATATTGTCCCGATTACGACCGCGCCGGTGACCACCCCATAAACAATGAAGGCTTACCGACTATTAAGTCGAAATTACGAAAAAAAATTGCCTTGTATGAAGCTATGGATTTTTTATTTCGGTTGTGAGAAAACTTCACTCTGAAAGCAATCTAACACTGCGTATTTGGATAGTTTGGTTAGACGACATAGCCAATTTTAGGTTCAGCTTTTCTAATGCCCACATTAAATTTCAAATTAGGTAATAATTTCCATTCTTTTAACTCTCCTCTTACTTTGTGAATTTTGTTGTTAAGGTCGTTTAGCTTGCCCTTATATTTTGTGAAGAAATATTATTTTAAATGGTTTCTATGGACTTTCACCTACTGCCAAACTTTTAGTAGTTCTGTCAAAGTCGAAGAGCATCGCTTTGTTAAATGGTATCATAGGGTGGAGAGCGGGTCGCGCACCTGCGCCAGTTTCAGAGTGAACTCATTTTTTATTAAATCGGAATGTTGGTGCATCAATATTTTTAACAAGGAAATAAGATGTATAATTTACTAAGGTTAAGCCTGCCATACGTCCCGTAAAAAACGGGATAGTCCCCTATTTTGACCTCTTTGTCCCGCGTCCCCGAAAAATCCGTCGGGACGTGAAAAAGTCCCGTAATCCCGTAATTTGGAAAAGGTTTTGGCAGAGTGAATGACATGCGAAATTATCTTATTGACAGTTCGTTTGTTCTGTGACCGTGTACAACTATTGTTCTGTGGCTCTAGTTATAGAGTAATATGAATAGGTGTTCTAGTGCTCTGTGAGTGAACTGTCATGGAATAAATCCACAGACTAATAAATCAAATGTGTCGTTCTGCATTATGCCTAAACGAAAGTGTGTTTTTTCATTAAGTTTGAAAGAAAAGTATCCTTATATTGAACCCACAGGTTCAAATCATGAAGTTCATTGCAACATTTGCAAATCAAACTTTTCTATTGCGCATGGTGGGAATTCAGATATTCTGCAACATGAGAAGACTACTAAACATAAATCGTTTTTAATTTCCGCTTCAACTAGTTCAAAAATAAATGTTTATTTCTCCAACAAGTCATTGGGTATGTTATTAATTCTAGATTACTATAAAAATAGTTGATGAAAATTGGTAGTCTTGTTTTGTCGTGTTATTAGCAGATCTTAGTTTTTTTAGACTATTTCTATTTTTCTGTATGAAGATATATTTGTAGGTCATGACGAGATAAAATTA
This sequence comes from Luffia ferchaultella, assembly GCA_949709985.1. Classification (NCBI taxonomy): domain Eukaryota; kingdom Metazoa; phylum Arthropoda; class Insecta; order Lepidoptera; family Psychidae; genus Luffia; species Luffia ferchaultella. The sequence continues at coordinate 4,707,430 of OX453269.1, forward strand.
GCAGCAGCTGAAGGAACATTTGCATACCATACTGTATGCCACAACCACAGCTACAGCTCTATGGATTGCACTTCAAAAGTGATTAAAAAAATATATGATGTGAAGTTCAGTTGTGCTCGAACCAAAACTGAGGCCATAGTTAATAACATATTAGCTCCGTGGTGTAAACAGCTTCTAAATGAAGATCTTTTGAAAGTAAACTTTTTGAGTGTATCTATAGATACAAGTAACCATAAATCTACTAAAATATTTCCAGTCTTAGTTAGATATTACATTCCTGAAAGTGGCATACACTTAAAACTTTTGGACTTTCTTTCTGTAAAATGTGAAACTTCAGAGGTATTATCAGATAATATTGTTTCTGTTCTGCAGAACCATAAATTAGAGAAAAAGTTTATATGTCTATCCGCTGACAATACGAATACCATGTTTGGTGGCGTTAAGAGAGCTGGAGAAGAAAATGTTTTCAAGAAACTGCAAGTGCGCCTTAACAAAAAATCTCTAATAGGCATTGGATGTATGGCTCATATTGTTCATAATAGCATAGAATCGGCAGTTGCCAAGTTACCGCTTGATATAGAGAATATTATATGTAAAATTTATAAATATTTTCACATTTATACAGTTAGGGTAGAGCGTCTAAAAGAGTTTTGCAATTTTGTTGATATTACTTATAAACAAGTCTTAGGATACAGTGCCACACGATGGTTGGCACTCCTTCCTGCTCTCGAAAGAATTTTAAAGTTATATCCTGCTTTAAAATCATTTTTTCTCTCAGAGCAGGGGTGTCCTGTTGCATTACAATTCTTTTTTAATAATGAAGATTCAGAGTTATGGTTGTGGTTCCTGCATAGCCAACTGAATTTATTCGAAATTGCAATCAAAGATGTCGAAAAACAAAACAGCTGTTTTGCCGAAGTTTTGGCAACATATAATTTACTGGTGACAAAAGTAAAAAATAGGAAAGATGAAATTTTTTTGAGCCCTGAAATAAAGAAAATGTTAACACACTTTGATCCATCTGCGCGTCAAAGGTTTTATTCTTATGTTCATATATTTTACAATACAGCATATGAATATTTAGTTTCTTGGGGCCAACAGTTTTCTGATTATACGTGTTGCAGGTGGTCTGCTTTAAAATGTGAACCACAATGGTCTGATGTTGAAGCTAGTTTTTGTTTTATAGAAAATGTAGGAGATATAAAAATTGACAGTGTAGCTTTGTTTGATGAGTTTCAAATAGCTAAGGGAATTATATTAGAGAAATTAAATATTTGGAATAAAGAAAAAGTTACTGTTGAAAATCGATGGGCAGAAATATTTAAATGGTTCAGAGATAATAATATTACTGCTTCAGAACTTTGTAAAACTGTTGAGTTCTTTTTATCTATACCAGGATCAAATGCTGGTATAGAACGTCTTTTTTCAAAAATGAATTATTATTGGTCTAATGAAAAAACTAATATTTTACAAAGTACAGTAGGGAATGCAATGATTTTGCAATATAATTTGAATTTTTCATGCACAGAAATGTATGATAAATTAATTTCCAACAAAAAAATATGTGAGCAAATTCATACCAGCTCAAAATATTAATTTAACAATGAATAGGTACCTAATATTTACTTATGTTTGATTTTTAAATTATAAGACATAAACATTTATTTGATTTTTATTTTATCCTGACATTTATCCTATAAGCAAATTCATTTTTAATATCTAGTATATTTTAGCTATCAGTACCTACATTTCTTAGTCAAAATCAAAACTATTTTATTGCAAATTTAAATATATAAATTTATTTGTAAGTAGAATCGCCAATAACGCCTATTTTGTGAAAATACCAACCAGCTACCTACTACAGTTCTAAAGAAAGAGCCCTTTAAAGATAGGATAGGCTTCTTGATCTGGACTGGAAACCGTACAAATTGTTTTATTTTATGTCCCTTATTTAAAAAAAATAATTATGGCAGGTTTAACTAAGGTATATACAAACAATATTAACAGATAATTCGGTAGGACCACTTTTTCTAACATACCGTTTTTGTGTTTTCTATCGAATATAGGTATGGTTCAAAATTCAAAATAAACCAATTTGGTAAAACCATTTTTTCTAGCATACAGTTTTTATATTTTCTATCAAATATATTAGGTAAGTCGGTAATGGTAGAAAATAAGAAACCAATTCTATTTATAAAAATGTGGTTTTTAGTTATGAATAATGATTTGAGATCGGGTAGGACGACATACCTAAGTGCGATATACTATCAATCATTAACAATATAACAATGCTTTTGAGTTGAGAGATAAAGTTCATAGAGTAGAGTGAGAACATAGTGAGAATGATTCTACGCCATAGATTTAATAATCATAGAGATACTAGAATAGAGCAGGCAAGCCAGTCCGAAATGCGGGCCATAACAGAAAGAGACAGAGAATAAGGGTACTTTGATTTATATTATGTACCATAGTATGGCACAGTTACCCGAGTAACAAGAGTGCCTACTCTTGTTATGTTACTCGTATCTCTATTTTGATAACAACTTGGCTAGGAGTTTTATCGAAATGGTGTATGAGTAATGATGCATTTTTGGATCGTTATGAGAAAAACTTCATGTTAACTGTAAAACGTTGCCTTTGTTGCTCAAGCTTTGTAGAAAAGATTCTATCTAACATAATTTTTAAAGAGTTTTCTTCATAAATAACAAAAAATTTAAAAAAAAATGGTTACAATAGAGTTACCAAAGACTCTGAGCCAAAGACGTGATAGACTAGAAGCAACAGCTGATAGATGATTGGTTGACAAGATAAATATTGACGATTGAAGTTTATTGAATCAATTGGGTGATCAATCGGTATCCATTCTGGATCCGAAGATGCGAAGGTTCTGAAAACCTTGTTTATTTTAAGTCATATAAATCTGTGCTAATCTGTAGTTTGGAAAATTGTTTTTATCTAAAACATGGCTCTCTTTCCTGGAGCCGTTGCTTTCGATGAATATGGACGTCCATTTATTATTTTACGTGACCAAGATAGGCAAAAACGACTGACCGGTACAGATGCCTTGAAGGTACATTTTTATTTATTGTTTAAAGATTTGTAAATACATACCAGTTAGTAATAAATATTTTACCGTATTATCAAATGAATTTAAATAATTTCCATTTAATGTTCAGGTAATAACCAACATAGCATTTTCGTAATTTCGATTTTGGGTATTTAATGAACTTTTTAATTGAAATTGATTTTATAACTTTCTTACCAACGTTTCCTATGTGTTGTCTTTTAAACTTATATTTATATTCAAGATAAATAGTTAATTTCAGGTGTTAATTTATAATAATAGTAACAGGTGTTCATTTCGTTTAAGATATGAGTCACATGACATCTTTTTTTTTTTTTTTTTGATTCTGTAATTATTTACATTCATTAATGATGAATTTACAAAAAGCAAAAGTACTGTAACTTTGTATGTTTTTTGGAATCTCCAACTTGTTGCAAAACAGTGCAAATTCGAGGTATAATATAACCGTTTTTTTAATTACTAAAATTCAAATTATTTTTAATACATTACAATATTATGAATTAAATATACTATTGGTTAAAAAAAAAGGTAGAAATTGGTTTTATTATTTTAATGACTATTTTATTTCATTACATTCAACGTGAAAGATGTTTTCATAATTTTTTTTTGTATCGATTGTGAACCAGAATTAAGGTGAAAAAATGACAAATGAGTACATATTTCATTTCAATACAACATTGCTCTGAATAGAGACATAGTGAAGAAATAGGTGGCTTAATTTATAATAACATTTTATCCAGATACACTTTGGCTCACTCACTCTGATAGACCATACCAAATATCAATAAACAATTTCACATAAATACTTTTGACTTCTTAGAACTTCTACTATTGAAAGTAATCAAGTATTTACCTTTTAAATTTTTTTATAATATTGTCAACAGTCACATATTGAAGCCGCGAGACAGATCTCAAGCATTTTACGAACATCGCTTGGTCCTAGAGGACTCGACAAGATGCTGGTATCATCGGATGGTGAAGTGACTGTTACGAATGATGGTGCGACCATCTTAAAGCTGATGGACGTGGAACACCAGATAGGGAAACTTATGGTACAGTTGGCTCAGAGCCAGGATGATGAGATCGGCGATGGTACCACTGGAGTTGTGGTGTTAGCTGGTAAGTCTTTTTTACTGTAATAATAGTATAGCTACCTCATTATTATTTATATAAAATTGTTTTTGTGTGACTGTGTTTGTAACAGTATGTGACAGTTTGGTTTTATAACCAACAGATATTAAGATTTTAAAATGCTTTTAAAACGGCTAAGCCAATTTTGATGCGGTTTTTTGTGTTTAATAGGCATTGTTTAAACACAGGTCATTCGACAAATTTAGCGGTTATGAACCACCAGGGGGCACCATAGTCTATATTTTAAATTAAAACGACTAGGCCAATTTTGGTGCGGTTATTTACTTTACATGATGATAACCTGAGAACAGGTTATTTGATACGTTTTTCTTACCTTACGTAAATGTGAGATCTCCATTATGGAAAGCTAAATATGCTTGAATTTTATTTTGCTGACCATAATAGATGCATAATTTTGGGTAATTGTAAGAATAAATATTCAACTTAAAAAACAGTTTCGTAACGGATTTAAAAATGAAACAAGAAAAATTTGATTGTGTACTAATAGTAGGTATACAAACAAATACCATGTGCATATGCCAAACATTGGAACTATAATGGACATTTGTATTATTGTAAATTTGTAGCTTAATATTGAAAATTAACTATTATGAAATTAAAAGTTATTGCATAAAGTAAAGTAAAAAAACTATACTATTTTTATTTAAGTCAAATTTTTTGATCTTAGCATATTGTTTCTCAGGCGCTTTACTAGAACAAGCCTCAAGTTTACTGGACAAGGGCATTCATCCTATACGTATAGCTGATGGGTTCGAGATGGCAGCAGCTACCGCGCTCGCCCATCTTGACAGCATATCTGACCCTTTCCCGGTCAGCAGGGAAACGAGGGAGCAGTTGGTAAAAGTGGCGATGACAACCCTGGGCAGCAAAGTGGTTGTCAAATGCCACCGATTAATGGCTGAGATCGCTGTTGATGTGAGTTTTGAAATATCTTTTTGAGGAACTGGTATCCAAAGTGATGGCTAAACTTTTGTCACACCGCTGAATTCCCAATTTTTTTAAAATGCTTAAAGCAAAATATGTCACGTCGCACATATTTTGCAATTTGACATCTATTCATCTTAACATTAAATTAACTTTTTAACTAGTTATCAATCATTATCAATAAATTGTCACTGTTAATTAAATGGGTTGTGACCTTCAGTCTGACCAAATATGGTTAATGTGTAGCGAATAGGTTAAAACAGCAGTTCCGAAATTAGTTTTATTTCCATTTAAATAATTTTTTAATAAAATCAACATCAAATCAAACATCATAGGCGGTCGGCGCGTGACACAAGTAGAGCGAGTGTGAACTCACCAACAAAATTTAATCCTTACATACAGATGGAGTTGGAATTTTTTTAAATTTTTTTCATTAGTAGTTCAAGTGCCTACTCCCAAAATTGGTGTCTTCTAATATTTTGCGTTCATCAACTGAATATTGCTTAAAGCATATAAGTGTCGTGATAGCCCAGAGCACAACGAACCTGTCTTAAATTTATAAGGCCCCACAGGACCATGGTTCGAATCCGGGCGTGTACCAATGAGTTTTTCTGACTTAAGTCATTCATCGGTGATCGTTCATCTGCGTAACACGTGTGCTATCTATGCGCTTCGCTGTGCTATTTCGTACGGGACAAGTATTAGTAAAGTACCCTCATTATCGATATCATGAGTAAGTGCGAAAAGTGTAACAAAAATATTACGAAAAAGAGCCCTGGACTGGAATGCAGCAGATGTGAAAAAATTGTACATGGAAATACGCTATGTTCAGGGCTAACTAACAAGCAACTAACTGCTCTCCGGGCAGCTGACAGCCTTGAATGGACTTGCGAAGAATGCCAGCAGCAATCTCCAAGACGCAGCTCTTTTTTCGTTCCGAATGACGAAGTTGATGAAGATTTGCAAGATCACTTGACCGTTAAACTAAACGTTAGGAAACTGATAGCAGACATAACGAAAGAAATGGAAAAAACTTTGCAGAGAGAGATGAAAGATATTAATCAGTCGTTGAAATTTCACACAGAGAAAATGGATGAAGTGATGGAAGGTATGGATGCATGTAAAAAAACCATTCAAGATTTAAAACGAAAACTTAATGATGCAACCAATAAAAACACTAATTTGGAAATTCGGGTAGGTGCGCTGGAGCAACGTATTCACGAAATGGAGCAACAAAAGCTCTCTAAGCATATTGAAATCTCAAACGTCCCTTACCAGGAGCAAGAAGACGTACTCTCACTTGTCGAGAAGATGGCTAATATATTAAACCTTCCAAACGATAAGATCCAAACAGTGAAAAGATTCGCTGGAAGAAATGAGCGCCCCGGATCTATACAAGTAGAAATGAAAGAAGAACTAATCAAAGAAAAATGGTTGGCAGCAGCTAAAGAATGCAGGATTTTGGCATCGGATGTGGTCACAAATATTCCGTCGTCACACCGCAATAACACTGTATACATTAGCGAAGCACTAACAACCTACAACAAAAAACTACTATGGCATGCAAAACAAGAACTGAAAAAGTCGGGGATATATCAGTATATATGGTGCAAGAAAGGAGTCATCATGGCACGTAAGGAGGATAAAGGAAAATTATTTATAATACGATCCATAGAAGACGTCACGAAATTGTCACAATAATTAACTTCGTAACGGTAAATTACATTGTATCTTATTTATTTATGTATAGATATGTGTATATGTATGTATGTGTATGTGTATGTGTATGTATGTATGTATGTATATATGTATGTGTATGCGTGTGTGTGTATGTATATATATTATTTTTTCTTATTTCTTTTTTCTTATTGATGTCTTTGATCTCAAGAACTGTAATTTATTTTATTTATGGATATTATCACAGATGAAATTAAGGAAATTACCGGTTGTCCTGATATCAAAACTTTTTTGACTAGTATACCTAAAAGTCACATTAATCTATTGTGTATGCATATTAATATAAGATCAACAATCAAAAATTTTTCTGCCCTTGAGCAGTGCATCTTGTCATCTAAAAGAAATATAGATATCATAATCACAACAGAAGCTAACATTACTGAGTCAGTCAGTTGCTTGTATCATATAGATGGATACGTCATGCACACAGATCTGCGGCAGTCTCGAAAAGGTGGCGGCATAATTATCTACGTTAACAAAAAACATAAATTTTCTATTATAAAAACTAACACCTTACACTTTGAATGTATTTTATTAAAAGTAACCACACCTACAAACTACTCTGCGTATCTGTGTGCTGTGTACCGTCCACCAAAAAATAGTAAGTACCTATTTATCGAGGAACTACGTAACACTATCAGTAAAATAGACAGTACCGATTTATATTTGCTTGGGGATATAAACATCGACCTCAAAGTGAATAGCTCTATAAAACATAAATACAATAACACGCTGTATAACAGAGGACTTGTGTGCGGAATCTCGGATTACACTCGAATAGAAATAAAAAATGATATAATTAGTAAAACGTGTATCGATCACATTTACGCAAGATCCCGCACGCAAGACCTATATACGGCGGCGCTCGGTATTGTACTGGCTGACCACTGTGCCATTGTGTTCGCATGTACCGGGCTGTATATACAGGATGCTCAGAAAATTAAAAATAAATTGTGCTATAACAAAATTAAATTAAAAACTTTGTTGGATGATGTCAATTGGCAAATCACTGAAAATATGAGCAGTCCCATTGAAATATATAACTACATAAATGAAAACATGGAAAACTGTAGGAAATCCTCGGAATTCAATATAAAAATAAAAAGCAACCACAACAGTACTCGTAATAACAATAACATTTGGATCAATAAAAAAGTCATCAGAGCTTGTAAATACAGAGATAAATTATTTAATATGTGGAAAAATGATAATAATAACAAAATACTTAAACTGCAATACAATAAAGCTAGGAATTATGCCAATAAAATAATAAATACAGCAAAAAATAATCAATTGAAAAATGAAATTCACATGAATAAATTCGATTCTAAACGATTATGGCAAATATTAAATAGAGTGACAGGAAGAATTAGACATTTGTTAGACGAAGTACTACTCAATGCATTCGAGCGTCACTACACAAAACCAGCTGATATCGCAAACAATTTCGCCAGAACATTCGAGAGAAGTGTAAAAGACATCATTCCAAAATGTAACATCAAATTATTGGATAAGAGTTCGTACGTGGATCATGCTAATGTTTCCTTGCGTTTCCAGGCGGCAGACGCACTTAAAATAGGAAATATTATAAAAAAGATAAACATCAACAAAGCGCCAGGGGTGGATGGCATTAGAGTTTTAGACGTCAAAGCAATATGTCACAAATTAGCTCCAGTAATTGCAAAACTCATTAATACAAGTATAGCTGAAGGCAAATACCCTAATCATCTAAAGACTGGCATAGTTCGGCCTATTTATAAAAAAGGATCACGGGGACAATACGAAAACTATCGGCCTATTACAATACTCCCCACTATCGACAAAATTGTTGAAAAATACATATGTCAGCAAATACATACATTTTATGCAGCTAACAAAATTTTGACTGGCAAGCAGTACGGCTTTCAACCTAGGAAAAGCACGACACAATTACTTACAGCTTTTACTGAGGCAGTGAATAAACACCTCGACCAGAAAAAACATGTTTTGGTGGTGTTTATTGATTACAGTAAAGCATTTGACACTTTGAGACATGTCACACTTTTGGAGCACTTGGAGGAGTCGGGTATAAGGGGTCCTCTTTTGAATTGGTGTAAAGATTACCTGGAAAACAGATCGTACTACGTAAAGGTAGGAAGTGCTTACAGTGAAAAAAATTATGTCACCGAAGGCACGGCACAGGGATCTGTACTGGGACCATTGCACTATTTGACTTATGTTAATAACCTCCCAAATACTATACATGATTGTGAAATATACCAATTTGCTGATGATACTTGCCTTTTAGTGGCTGACAACGATATAAATGTAGCAATGGTTAAACTCCAAAGCGACTTTACAAATGTAGTAAAATGGTCACATGACGCTGGTCTTGTGCTAAATGCTAGCAAAACGAAATTAATGTATATAAGCTCTATCCAAAATAGAACTAGCAAACAACTTCGTCTTATAGCTCACGATCACAATTGTCTGCACACAAACCATAGTAATTCCTTTTGTAGTTGTGGTTCTATAGAACAAGTGACCAAACAAGCTTACCTGGGCTTAATTATTGACAGTCACCTAAAATGGACTGAACACATCAATTATGTATGTGAAAAACTGCGTACATTACTCGCAAAGTTTTTTATTATAAGAAATAAGATTCCATATGCCATACGACTATTATTATACAAGGCGCTAGGGAAGTCTGCAATATCATACGGACTGAGTAGTTACGGACGTACCTTTAAAACCCACCTAAATAATATCTATCAACTACAGTTAAGAATCGTCAAAGTCATTGTGCCCTACAAAATAAAAGAAAAGTATAAAAATGATTATCACTCTCTTTTCTCTTTCTGCAAAATTTTACCGATATATGAAAAGGTCGAACTTGCCCTACTTACAGAACAATTTTTCAATAAAGAAATTCAAACAAAAATAACACACCAAAAATTCACGCGCAGTGTTACAAAAGCAGAACTAGTGATACCTAAGTATAACAACTCATACGGAAAGCATAAACTCGAATATATAATACCATCTCTAATGAACCAATTACCGAATGCAATAAAAGAAGAACTTAACACAAACAACTTAAAATACAAACTTAAACAATATTATTTGGAAAAATTAGAAGATAAAAATAATCGAATTAATTCTTGCTGAAAACATATAATTAAGTACTAAAATAAATTGAAAAATATAATAATAATAATAAAAAGTAGGGTAATAATATGTATTTAATGACAATATTTAATTATTACACATAAACATTTTACTTTCGGAACACGCTGTAAACTGCACAGGTAACACGATGCAAAATATATTAATTAGCATAACATCACGTACATATTTAACACTTGTTACGAATTGATTCTGGTTTATGTTTGTCTACCTTCATTTCTGTCTGATATATTGTGAATTGTTATATTGTTGTGATATTGTAAAACCTAGATATACCTAATTATTACCTACCTAACTAGTAAATAGGAATTTGTTTTATATTACTTACGCTTGCCGATGATATGGCTATCGGAGAAACCTATAATGGTTTATGATTAGTCAAGTGCATGTAAATGAACTTTTTTTAAATAAATTATTATTTCATTCATTCATTCATTCATTCAAGTACACAATATCACTGATACCGTGCTTCGGAGGGCACGTTAAGCAGTCGGTCCCGGACGCTGTCAATAGATGGCGGTCGTTACAGTTCCCAACCCGCAGTGGAGCAGCGTGGCGAACTTAAGCTCCAAACCCCCCCTCCTCACCCTGGGGGAGGCCTAAGCCCCTGCAGTGGGGTAAAAATGGGCTGATGATGAACCGAATATTGAAATTTCAATACATGAGACCGTAATAAACAAAATTTCTTAAGATAATTCACTTCTAAATTCTAATAAGTTAAAAGGCTTAAAAGTGGCAAAATATCCGATTCAAACTATACATTCTAAACTTCTAATCTCTGTATCTTGCTCCCAACTGAGTTCAGAGGTAACATATAAATATAAGTTTTGTATATGTGGCCTTGAATTGAAATTACAATTTTCAAATTGGGTATTGCCTTTTCGCATTTTAATATATTAGATTTCGAAATGTGACGTCACAAAACTTAGGACCTCTTTCCCCCCCGCCCTTAACGTGTGGCGTAATTTATAGATAGCCCCTAACTATACGTCGTGAATAGAAAATTAAAAAAAAATTAAAAATTAAATAGGTTGTTTTTGTTTGATTTACAATTTTTTTATTCAACAGGCAGTGCTATCGGTGGCAGATCTAGAAAAACGTGACGTGAACTTTGAGCTCATCAAGGTAGAAGGCAAAGTCGGCGGGCGTATGGAAGACTCGACGCTTGTACGCGGCGTAGTCATCGACAAAACCATGAGCCATCCGCAGATGCCTAAAGTGCTTAAGGTATTCAATACAAGCTATTATATAGTATCTAAATCGACGATGTTCCGCCGCTTGAGGATTATATGCATTTAATAAATATATATTGTGTCGTGATAGCCCGAGCGCAGTGGACCTATATCGAGTTGAAAAGGCCGTGCGGCCGTGGTTCGAATCCGGGCGTGTACCAATGAGTTTTTCTGACTTAAGTACATAACTAGCGCTGACTCTGTGCCTAGGAGAGCATGTTAAGCTGTCTGTCCCGGGTGCAATCAACAGATGGCAGTCGTTAAAATCCACCGATCAGCACTTGAGCAGAATTAAGCCCCAAGCCTCCTCACCCTGATGGGAGGCCTAAGCCTCTGCAGTGGGACATAATGGGCTGGTGAAATGGAGTCTTCTATACATATAAAATCGTAGACTGTAAGTTTTTGACAATTTTTCAGTTTGTATGCGCATCACGTAAAAGCCATTTATTGGATACAAAATGTAAAAACTGTAAAATATGAAGCTTTATTCTGAGTAACATTTTGTGTTTATTTCATCAAAATTGACACACGGAATAAAAAGATATTCAACTTTTTAGCAGAAACTGCCGCTCAAAATGCTCTAGAATTTCATGAAATGGTCGCATTTCATCATGTGGACTAATAAATTTGACCAGATAAAAAAATGGTCAACCTTTCACGATTTTGCCATCCACGATTGGCCATATCTTAGAATTGATCATTTCGTGATGTGATCGCTTTTGTGTTGTGGCCAGATCATAAAATTCATTCAATTCAATTTCTTGGGTTAATGGCGTTTCCTTATAGATTTCGCCAATGTCAAGTGTATATGATACTCTGCTTTATAAAGCGGGCTTCGTGAACGAACGAACGAACGAACGAAACGAACGAAAAAAAACGAACGAACAAATAAAATTGATCACTTCATGATGTGTTCATCTTTAACAATGTTCATTTTCTTGGTGGTTCATCACTCCACTCCATTTCGCTCTTTGCATTAATATAAAGAAACCTAACCTAACCTAATCTATTGATTTAGAAATTTTAGACTACCAACCTATCTTGGCCAAATTTCGAATAAATCTCAAAGTAAACACATGAAATGATAAATTCTAAGATCTGCGGACACAACATACCTTTTTCGCTGCGAGAAACAATATTGTTGTTAGTGGCCGCCATGTTGTCACATAAACAAAGCGCTTCTAGCGCCTCCATCGGTAATTTATGTAACTAATTTATGATATGATCAAATAATCTTGACCATTTCATGAAGTGGCTGCGTTTTTAGTTGAACATATCGACAAGCAAACTCTTATCATTGATCTGCTCAAGGCACTATTAATAGCCAATAGACATTGAAATATTTCATGATGTGGGCGATTGTACGATAAGGCCACGACATATCTATATATACAGACTGACCGGTTGGCCGAGTGGTTAGAGACCCTAACTGCGGAGCCGAGGGTCGCGGGTTCGATCCCCGCCCGGGACAAATATTTGTGTGCATGAACATGTCTATTTGTTTGGTGTCTGGGTGTAAAAGTATCTATATATGTATGCATTATAAAAAAAAATGAATATTTAAGTATATATATCAGTTGTCTAGTACCCCATAATATACAAGCATAATACTTTGGGACTAGATGGCGCTGTGTGGGATGTCCCAGATATTATTATTGTTATTATTATATCCTAGAGATATTGAAATTTGTTAGAAAATATCCTGAGTTCTGTAAAAAAGATCTACCAACCGAAGGCCCTACTTGAAAAAAACGAATATGTACTGCCTACTTCTGTCTGTAATCCAGTCTGTCTGCTATCTGTTGTAAAGACAGATTACTAGTTAGTGCTGTTATCTATGGTTAAGTATAGACACTAATTCGATTTATGTTTATTTTGTTGTGTATATTAAATGGTATATCTACTCCATCGCAATTCCAATACTTTTTTTTTCAGAGTTTATCATATTGCACTGTATAGAAAATCACAAAATGGAAATTGAAAGTGTTTTCGTGCAAAATTATTCTTGATATTGATTTTCTTAAAAAAATTACAAAAATACCAAAACAATAAATGCAACAAGTAGTGACTGCAGAATCCTGAAAACAAGCAAATATTAAAAATTATGTCTTAATTCACCTTTTTTTTCATATCCATTTCGCCATGCCCATGGAACGTCCGGGGAACTAAGACCACGACAATTGTAGTCAATTAGGACGATTATCTGTCAATTTATTCGACCTAACGATAATCAATATGCGTCTCAGACTTATAGAACCTAATAATAATAATAATATAGGGCAGTAATTTTTAAACAAATAGTTTTAGTGTGGGTCAATACTGTACGTTGTTGTTTGATGTCTTTTGAAGCCGAGACTTGAGAGACGGACAGCAAATTCTTAAATATCGGAGTTTTACCATACCATCACCCATTAATGCCCTATTGTGGGGCTTAGGCCTCCCCTCGGGATGGGTTGGAGCTTAATCCAGCATGCTGCTCCAATGTCGGCAACCGGGGACAACGGCTTAACGTGCTCTCCGAGATACAGAGTCAGTGATAGTTATGTACATAAGTTAGAAAAAACTTGTTGGTACTTGGCTTGGAATTCGAACTATGGCCTTCCAAACTAGAAGCGCGCTCGCCACCACTGTGCTATCACGACATTAGTTTTACTACAGAAACCTCATTCAAAATAATCAAAACCTACTTGGTGACATTCCAGGACGTCAAACTGGCAATACTGACGTGCCCGTTCGAGCCGCCAAAACCTAAGACCAAGCATAAGTTGCACGTCGGGTCGGCGGAAGACTACCGCCAGCTGCGTGATTACGAACGCGACAAGTTCTTGGAGATTGTTCGACGTGTCAAGGTTAGTATTTATGGCGCGGATCGGCTAGAAAACAACTCTATCGACGGGTCACATTCCTATGATCAATAGTGAAACAAGAACGAAAACTGGTCAAGTGCGATTCGGACTCGCACACTAAGGGTTTCGTACCACTGTACTTCTTGTTCTTATATGGAGGTCCCCATTTAAGAAACATGTTTTTTTTTTTTTTTTAATAATAATAAATGTAGAAATATATAAAATAACGTATACATCACATAAATCAATTAATTGATTAATTTTTAACTTTATTTTTGTTATTGGTTGTTATATTAGTTTTATATGGCTATAGTAGTCCACATTATGAAAATTTCAAGTATAAGCAATCAAATCAAATCAAAATAATTTTATTCAAAGTAGGAATACAAAAATTCTCTTTTTGAACGTCAAAATACAAAATAAATAATCACAATGAAACAAAACATACAATCGGAAAATTCACATTACAACAAAACAAATTAGGTAAGTGTCTAATAATAAATATAATGATTGTTCAAATCAACAAAGCAGTTCATAATCATACCAATGTCAATAAAAAACGTAATAAGCAAACAACAATAATATAGTAATTACGAAAATACCCCACTGTCATCAAGAAAGTCAACCACTGTGTAATAGGCTTTGGACATAAGTGTGCTTTTGACAACTTTCTTAAATTTATCTTCTGAGAGGCTAACCATCGCGTCCGGGATCTTGTTATAGATCCTTGTACAGAGACCCAAAAATGATTTATACTCTGCTTAACCTAAGTTGTGGTAGTGTCAGTTTATTTTTAATTCGAGTATTGTAGTCTTGCTTTTCGAAGTTCTTTGCATAGTTCGAAATATTCCTACGTACGTACATTATAATATAATAAATATATTGGGACTTCACAGTTAGAATATTAGACTCTTTGAACTTTTCCCTCAAAGAGTCAAAACGCCTGAGACCGTAAACACTGCGGATTGCCCGTTTTTGTTAGATGAATATCCTATCAATATCTGCAGCAGAACCCCACAATAATAGACCATATGATAAAAGGCTATGAAAGTAGCTGAAATAGACCAGTCTAGCAGTAGCTACATCTGTGACTCTTCTGATTTTCCTAATGGCGTATATGGCCGAACTCAATTTAGCCGATAAGGTTTCCAAGTGAGTTCCCCACTGAAGCTTCGAATCCAATATTATGCCCAAAAACTTAGTTTATTCAACAAATTGAAGCCGGTCTGAATTTAGTTTGATATTATGTTTAGTGTATGCAACATTAGGTAATTTGAAATTAATTAGATTTGTTTTCTTAGAATTAAGTGCTAAATTATTTGCTGTAAACCAGTTATATACTTTGGCCAAAGCTTTGTTAATTATTTGGTCAGTTTCCAAGCAACCACGCTTGACATTAAAGATAAAAGAAGTGTCATCAGCGAAAAGGATAATATTTGCAAACTTTTGTACCATGTAAGGCAAGTCATTAACGTAGATTAAAAATAGAAATGGTCCTAAAATTGACCCTTGAGGTACACCCATTACTATATCTGAGCTATTAGATTTGACACCATCAATCTGTACAATTTGATTCCTATTTTGTAAGTAGGAATTTAACAATTCTAGTGCTTTAGATTTTACGCCATAATGTTCCAGTTTACCAATCAAAACTTCATGTTTCACACAATCAAATGCCTTGGATAGGTCACAGAACACACCTATTGCATTCTGCGACCCCTCCCATGCATCATAAATATACTTCATCAAACAAATACCAGCATCAATTGCAGAGCGGCCCTTAACGAAACCATACTGGTGTTCATGCAAGAGATTATTGCAAGTGAAGTGACTAACAAGTTGTTGAAGCATCAGCTTCTCGAATATTTTGCTTAAAACTGGCAATACTGAAATTGGTCTAAAATTGCTGGGATCATTTCTACTTCCAGACTTGAAAAGAGGAATAACTTTACTGTTTTTCATTAAGTCTGGAAAGACACCTTGCTCGATACATTTGTTAAAAATTAAAGCCAGTATGGGTGCCAGAATATCAATGACATAATTTATAAATTTAACGGACATGCCCCAAATATCCTCTGTATTTTTCAAATTTAAAGATTTGAATGTTTTTACAATGCAATCTGAGGTGATCGAATGAAATCCAAAATGGGTACTGCACATTTGGGTATTCTCTCTTAATAAATTCAAGGCCTCACTAGAAGACGACATAAGATTCTTTGTGGTTAACATAGGAATCTCTGAAAAGAATACCGAGAATATATTGGCAATCTCCAGGGAAGACCTAATTATACCTTTGGTCGTAGCCAATTCGGGTTCACTTTCGTGGTTCCTCGTTCTACCGATTTCTTTACTAATGATTGACCATATAGTTTTGATTTTGTTATTCGAATTTTTTATTTTATTTTTTATTATTATTATTATTATTATTATTTAATAAGCTAACAGCTTCCGCTGATACGCTTATATCATTCCCTTCTCACTTGCTGCTCAAGTACTTATCCAGTTGGCTCTTGAATTGATTCAAGTTGCTAGCTTTCACGATTTCTGTAGGCAACCCGTTCCAGTCTCCAACCACCCTATTTGTGAAATAGTGCTGAAAAGGGTTAGACGTAGCGAGCTCTCGTCGCAACTTTGTATCATGCCCGCGCAAGTTTGTGTACTTTTGTTTAATAAATTTTGATTCCAGCAGCATCACATTGTAATGATTTTTCAGTATTTTGTAAGTCTCGATGAGATCACCCCGTTTACGTCTCTGGTGCAATGTGGTTAGTCCAAGGACTTCTAGACGTTTTTCGTAGCCGATATTTTTTAAAGCTCGTGGTAGTTTCGTCGCTCTTCTTTGGACTCTTTCCAACAGGTCGATATCTTTGGTAAAGTAGGGACTCCATACCTGAAAACCGTATTCAAGCAATGGCCTGATATAAGTTTTGTATATGGTCAGGAACATCGGAATATTTATGTTCGTGAATGCCTTTCGTATCAAATATATCATCGAATTCGCTTTTTTAACCACTGTTACAATGTGCGCTTCCCATTTGAGATCTTTACTTATGGTCACACCAAGATCTTTTTGAGTAGAAACCGAGGCTAATTGTCGTTGGTTGATGTAGTAGGGTTTGTGAGGGTTATTTCTTCCAACATAAAGAACAGTGCACTTTTCTGTGTTTAAGGATAAAAGCCAGTCAACGGTCCATTTCATGATAGTGTTAAGGTTCTCCTGAAGTGCCATATATTGACTACCTGGTTCGCAGTAAAGCTTGGTATCATCCGCAAACAGTGCAAAAGGAAGTGTAAGCTCGCTTTGCAAATCCGTAAGGTAAACAATGAACAAAATCGGACCCAGCACCGATCCTTGTGGGACCCCACTGTGAACCGAGTGGTTTTCGGACAATTCACTACCCACTCTCACTCTGAATGTTCTCTCTGTAAGAAAATCTCTTATCCACTCCAGTAGTTGCTCTCGAATCCCAAAGTGTTCAAGTTTGCAAAGAAGTCTACGTAATGGGACACGATCAAAAGCCTTCTCATAGTCCAGATATATTATGTCTGTTGGCTTATGATTATCCCAATTAAGGGCCCAATCATGTAAACAACAAAGCAAATTCGTTACAGCTGATCTCCCAGGGACAAAACCATGTTGTTTCTCAGTTATTACTTGTTCCTGCAACAGAAATGTTCTCAGGTGGCCTGCAATAATTTTTTCCATTGTCTTGCACAGGATACTAGTTAAACTTATTGGCCGGTAGTTAGATGGTTGCAGCTTGTTACCTTTCTTATAGATTGGTGTTACAATGGCTTTCTTCCAATCTGCCGGTAGTTTCCCACATTGGAGAGACTTGTTCATAATCATAGTAATATTATCACAGAGAGCTTTGTCACATCTCTTCAGCAATATGGCTGGTATTTCATCCGGCCCTGTGGCAGTAGCGTCGTCAAATGTTTTTATTGTATTTACTACTTCTTCAGCAGTGATTGTAATTGACGTCATAGATCTGTCAGTTCTAGGCATAGACACTTGTGGTAGGCCATCATTAGGTTCCCGCACATATGCTTGCTCGAATTGTTCGGCGAAAGTATTGGCTATGTCTTTGGGGTTAGTAACCAACACGTTTGATTTTGTTTCAAGTGCTTGTGGATGACCAACTTTTGAACATAATTGCCGGCGAATATAGCTATAAAAAGATTTGTGTCCCGTTTTGATGACATTTTCCTCAAAATTAGCTCGTTGTTGTCTGGAGAGTTTAACTGCCTTATTATTTATTTTCCTGTATAGCTCATATGACTTTTTTTCTTTATTAATTTGGTATATATTCCAGAGTCGCTTTTTTTCATTAATTAATTTGATTACCTCTTTACTTATCCACGGTTTTAGTTTGACCTTTTGTTTAGTATTTCTTTTTTATTTTATATATAGGGATTTCGCAGTATAACAAGATTGTTTAAATATTTTCGAATAATTCGCTACTAGAATTTTAGCATCAGTTGTTTGTAAAAATTTGTAATTTTCATACAACTGATATAACCTATCTCTACTAATTCGCAAACCAGGGGTAGCCCAGTCACTAAATGTAAATTTTATCTTAATTGGAACATTCTTAACTGGAAAACATAGTCTAAATTCATTACTTAGTATTGAGAAAAATATATCGTAAAACCCACTTATATGATATGAACTATCCCATTTGACTTCAGAAAATTTCTCGGTAAGTGTATTTCTAAAAGCTAGTATTTTTTTATCATTTATTGATCTCAATTCTATCGTTTTCGGTTTGCAATGACTGGATCTAGAACATGGCACACCAATAAGGAGACCACTGTGATCAGACCCAAGACAATCAAATACTGATCTATTGATGACAGTAATGTTGCAAAATACATTATCAATACAAGTCGCAGTAGTATCCGTAACACGAGTGGGTTCACTAAAAATATGCGACAAGTTAAAAGAAGTAAACAATGAATAAGCAATGATCTCCCAATTACGATTTATTATAAAATGCTAAAAATACATGTTTCTTGTATGGGACCTTCTTTAATTTTTAACTCTTTTGTTTTAAATTTCACAAACAAACATTAAATTTCACAACTACCTATCACCAAAAACGTCGAAAAAGGACGTTCCTTGAATGGGGACCCCCTTTAATTTTTAACTTTATTTTATTTCTATTATTTGTTGTTATTGCGTCCATTGTAGTACATACATTATGAAAATTTCAATAAACCACTCACCAAAACCATCGGAAAAACACGTTCCTTGTATGGGGACCCCCTTTAGCTTTATTTTATTTCTATTATTTGTTGTTATAGTGGCTATAGTAATACATATTACGACGACCGCTTAGCCTAGTAGGCAGCGACCCTGCCTACGAAGCTAGAGGTCCCGGGTGCGAATCCCAGGTCGGGTCAGTATTTATATGATGAATATTAATACTGGCACCAGGTCTTGGTTGTTATATGTATGTGGTGTTTTCGCTTGGTACCCAAAATACAAGCTAATGCTTAGTTTGGGACCTAGACGTTGTTGTGATTGTATGTGTTATTATTATTATTATTATATTATATGAAAATTTCAAATGCCTACCTATTATGATTCATACGATAGTGCTCTGTGACAGACGGACTGCAAAGCCTTAGTAATAGGGCTCCCGTTGGTACCCTTTGGGTACGTAACACTAATAAATAGTTGCCAGTCATTGTTTACTACACAGTATATTCTTTATAAATATAGAAATCTCTTCACGTACAATGGTCCACATTAAGGACTAAGTGCGGAAACCACACCCAATAGATAGATAGAAATCTCTTTCGATTTGGACAGTTTGGACAATATCCTATGATAAATAATAGGTGATAACTACATAGACGCAGCAGTGTCGGCTAAATCGATGCTTTGTCGGTACAAAGGCTACAGCCACATTATCTCAGCGCAGTCAGTGGCTTAACTTAATAACCGTCCCAGCCAATCACGTTACTCCACATACGATTGATTGTCTATAGGTCAGAATTAAAATTTTAACTATCGCTGTTAAATATTAAAAAAAGACAAATAACCCTATTACTATAGACAGTTCTGAGACCGATATTGTTTTTTTTTTTTTTTTATATTTGACGGTGATGGCTAAAATTATGATTTTGGTCTGCGACGTCACGTAATAAAAATTTTCAAAATAATTATATATATGTAAATAATGATCTAAAACGAAAAAATCCAAATTACTTTTTTTAAATGCTTATAATATTCTGTCAAAAAAAAATTATATATAACAACCTTTAGTAAATTTTGGTAATGGTCAATTGGTGGCTATTGAATTGGTTACCACATGGTATAGTTCCAATCAAACTTTATGGCGGATCGGAATACAACGCTCTATGCATGCTTGCGCAGGTTCAGTCATATGCCCCTCGCTCCACTGCATCCCGCTACACCTAAAACTGGTTACTGCGACGCGACTTGTGCCTATGTTCACATCCGCCATAAAGGATGATTGGAACTATAACCTACTATAAATAAGTCGGGTTCAGATTAAAAAAAAAAACAGATGATGCATAAAAGTACGAGTTGACTAGAAACCCTCTTCTGCATCTACCGTCTAACCACTCATACTCTAGCTAGCACGGGGATCTTAGTCTGCACACTCGTGAAATCCCGGCGTGCCAGTCTTCAACCCCACTAAATTGCGTGTAATGTCACTTCGATACTGTGAATTGACATGACTATTAAAACCAAACGCTGCTGTCAAATTAATTTACTCTATGAGATAATGTGATGATTTGTGGTGCGCAACCCTCTCCACGCGAGTCGAACTCGCACTTGACCGATTTTTCACATCCAGTATATTTGTTGACTAGCATTATTAACTGAGTATGCACACAGGATGCCGGCGCCACCCTTGCGATCTGCCAATGGGGCTTCGACGACGAGGCAAACCACCTTCTTTTATCTGAGGGTCTACCGGCCGTGCGTTGGGTAGGTGGACCCGAGATGGAACTGATAGCCATCGCCACTGGTGGCAGAATCGTGCCAAGGTTCGAAGAACTGACACCGGATAAGCTTGGAAAGTGTGGACTTGTAAGGGAATTGAGTAAGTAGACGTTTCTGATTATTATTATTATTGATTAGAATATGAAATCAGCGCCCGCGCGCTCATTGGTAGAAACATCATATCGCTCACTAGTGCCTACCAATTTTTCATGTATAATTTGTCAGATGCAGGCAATGTGTTTTTTGTATGGAAAGCTGCAGCCGTGTTATTACTGTCGAGACCCGATTCCCTCATGCACCCTCGTCGCTCTAGTTCCGTATTAAAATGGACTCCACATCTTCTGTTTATTCTAGCACACACTGTTGTCTACATTCTCTATGATTATAATATGTAGAGACAACGAGGGTAACGAAATTGTATAGTAGAGACTGCAATATCAGTTTCAAGCATAGAATGAACGCGAACCAAAATGTATGGCCATTAATTTATTATACCTTAATATATCTTCAAATTAGAATAAAAATAATTATGCATTATAAGAAATTGCACTAATCACAACAACTTTTCTGTTTTTACAAACACATAAAATGTCTATTTAATTGTGTACATATTACATTTGCGTCGGGGGCGACGAGGGGTGGACTATTGGATTAGTTTTATTTATTTATTATTATTATTAACAAAAAAAAAATATTACAATATATTATATTTACATTGTTGTAAGTTTTTTTTAAATTTAAAATGGATTTAGTACTATTAAAATAAGTCTAAAATCTAAATAAAACTAAAATCTTTAGCCATATTTTGTTATACTGTAAGAATAGAAAAGTTGATTTGATTGCTTAAGAATCGCGGGTTCGATTCCCGCCCGGGACAAATATTTGTGTGCATGAACATGTCTATTTGTTCTGTGTCTACTCAGACAAAGTGTAAAATATCTATAAATGTATATATATATATATATATATATATATATATATATATATATATATATGTATATCAGTTGGCTGGTACCCATAATACAAGCTTTGCTTAGTTTGGGACTAGATGGCGCTGTGAGGAATGTCCTACGTATTATTAATATTACTTCTTTACTTTTTCTATTTGTAGAAGTACATTTCTTACCTCATCAAAACTGCTAATGTTTGAACCTTGAATCATATGTTTGTTTCAGCATTTGGCACGTCCAAAGAGGAGATGCTCGTAATCGAGGAATGCTCTAACTCGCGCGCCGTAACAGTCCTCGTTCGCGGCGGTAACAGGATGATAGTCGAAGAGGCCAAACGGTCCGTGCACGATGCTCTTTGCATCGTTAGAAGTCTGGTGCAGGTATTTTGATGGCAATACTTATTTGTTTTATGATTCTGAAACCTGTTCTTTAAATGATTTGAAAAATGGAGGCTCTAATTTCGCGTATGTTTTTAGGGTTTCCTACCCAATGGGTACCAACGGGAGCGCTTTTACTAAAGCTCCACTGTCCGTCTGTCTATGCATCTGTCACAGGGCTGTAGCATCTGAACCGTGATAGACACTTGAAATTTTCACAGTGTATCATTATGGTCGCTATAACAAAAATTAATAAAAATATAATTAACAAACTAAAGAGGGTCCCCATACAAGAAACGTGTTTTTTTCAACGTTTTCGGTGATTAGTGGTTGTGAGATCATCGCTTACATTTGAAATTTTCATGAAGTATGGCTGCTATGATGAATAATAAAAATAAAACAAAGTATAAAATTAAAAGAGGTCCCCAATTAAGACATATATTTTTTTTAATATTGTATGGTGGTATGAAACCTTTCGTGTGCAACTCGTACTAGGCTGGATGGCAGGCCAATCTGAGAATGTCCTCGACCAATCCTTTCCTCAGATTCAGCAACCTAGTTACAATGGAAAAGAACCGCTGGCCGGCTATGACGTGTGTTCAGCAAAATCTTTAGCTTGCATTTGTCTAACTAATAAATTATAATTGAACACTCAGACCTTTTATGTACGTCCACAGATTTTTTGGATACTGTGAATGGCTACGTTCATAGAGATTATATAACTAAGTGTAGGCAATCTCCTTCTAGCCCTGTATCTAACGGTTGTGCAAGGCACAAAAAAGGAAGAAAAATAACAATTATTTTAGTACCTAGTTGTATCCTTATTTTACTTTTTAGGCTGCAGTGCTTAGGACATTCATTTGATGGTCAAAGCTATCAACCAAAGAGCTATTATAGTTGCAATCAAACTTTATGGCGGATCGGATTACAACGCTTTATGCGTGCTTGCCCAGGTCCAGTCGTATGCCCCTCGCTCCACTGCGTCCCGCTACACCTAAAACTGGTTACTGCGATGCGACTTGTGGCTATGTTCACATCCGCCATAAAGTTTGATTGGAACTATAACTACGGATGCTCAAAATAAAAATAGATAGACTTAGTATATTTTTGTGTATAAATGAACACTCTCACCGCCATACGGTTCGCCGGCACGGCGGGTCGTAACTTTTCAATTACAGCACGCCGTCTAGATACTCCGTGCGTCCGTCCGTCTATACGCTACATCCGTGCATTGGAGAGCACGTTAGGCAGTCGGTCCTGGTTGCTATCAATAGATGGCGTCGTTACAATCCGCCAATGCGCATTGGAGCAGCGTGGTGGCTTTAAGCTCCAAGCCTCCTCATCTTGAGGGGAGACCTGAGCCCCTGCAGTGGGATATAAAAAGGGCTGATGGAATGGAAGATCTATATGCTGCGCTGAGTGAGTTATGCAAGCCATGTGCTCGCCGGCACACCGTAACTTTCGCGCCATAATGTATCAAAATGTTCGTTTTTGTTACTACAAAATTTATATGAAATCGCGAGATGATAGCAGACGCATGGCCTGCTAAAAAAAACAGTTATCGAAACCGCCAGTCGCCCGTACGGCCTACTACACTAGTAATAGGTTTTTCGCCGCGGCTTCCGCGTATAGTTAGAGGCGAGGCTGTTGGGGAACCTCATGGCTTGCTGAACTGGAAAATTCTATAATACGGGTGGTGGTGAGAGTGTGAAGGTACTCTTATTTTCTATCTCTTTCTGTCGAGGCCCGCATTTCGGACTGGCCTGCGTACTCTATTCCATTATCTCTATGGCTACTTTAATGTTGAAATTGTGCGCAGGACGCTCGTGTAGTCTATGGCGGGGGTGCTGCCGAAGTATCGTGCTCGTTGGCCGTCGCTCGGGCAGCCGATCGGCTATCTTCGCTCGAACAGTATCCTTTCCGAGCGTTCGCCGACGCGCTCGAAGCGACGCCGTTGGCTTTGGCTGAAAACAGGTGAGTAGGCACTGACCTATTGCAGATTTTTAAAGTCTACAGTCTCACGATTAATCAAATCAAATATCTTTATTTCATACTTATTCTAACATAATCTGTACATAAAATGAAATAGTAGACTTTGTGTGCCTATTAAACGATTTTTGCAAAAAAAAAATAATAACAGACGCGAAAAACAAGTAATAGAATGTAAAAAATCAATTTTCGGAATATTAAGTTTATTTAAAAACCTTGAGCACTGCACCGCAACGTCGAGTCACACGTACCCGGTGCTGCGGGGTGGTATGTCGCTAAGTATAGAGTATATAGAAACCTCGTAACACCACGCTGCCGCGCCGCGTCACGCGTGCTCCGTGTTGCGGGCCGGAGTCACGTTGCGTTTTATGACCGGCTGAGATAAGTTTTTCTACGTTTTTCTACGCGGACGACGTCGTGTGCGCAGTGAGTCTTGAAATACGTCACAAAAGTGAATTTATTACTTTGTGGGAAAACGTTCCTACAAAGATGCATTCAAAGAAGTGCTGGTCCCTCGCAGAAGAATATGCAAGAAGCTGTGGGACACTTTTAAAAAAATAACATTTAAACAATTGTTTTAACAATAAGCGCTTAAATATAATTGAAACAAACTGATAGGCGAGTGGTCTACACCCATGGATTATTATTTATAACATACATTTTTATTTACTTTTCGCAGCGGCCTGTCACCAATTGACGCTCTGTCGGAAGTCAAGGCGAGACAAGTTGAAGAAAACAATCCCCATTTGGGCGTCGACTGTATGGGACACGGTATGTTGTGCGACATATTTGTAAGCTTCTGTCACACCTTAAGTAAGCGGCGCTGTCTTGTACGGCTATTTAATAATAGATGGAGCCACCACGCAAAGAAATTAAAAGTAAAATATTTTTCTTTCGTAATTTCTTACAGGTTCCAACGACATGAAAGCCCTGCACGTGATAGAATCGCTCCACTCTAAAAAGCAGCAGATTGCTTTGGCGACGCAGCTCGTCAAGATGATACTGAAGATCGACGACGTCCGTTCGCCCGCCGACTCTATCGATTAATTCAAACGTGTGCTCGTGTCTAACCGTATGGTTGACTTTGTAAGTTGTTCGGCTGCGCAAGAGTACGCTTTGGGTATGCGTGCGGCGAGGAATTGATTTTTAACACACACAATAACGAAATCTCGTAAATTTCTTTAACATATTTGGGTCAAAATAACACAACTGTGGCAAGCGTATCAGAATATATACACATTGCTTTATTTCATTTTTGTGTTTGAATTTTTAAGGAATAATCCATTGTCAATAATATATCTGATGATGTTACTAGAATGTTCTACGTATTGCATTTGTTTGTATGGCCGACAAGCGCTGCATGTAGTAATGACGTCACATTACTGTTTTACGTTTTCTTTTTATATCTCTGTTGTTACGCCTCCAAAAAATGTCATATTTTTTTCTATGGCATAAGAACACCTATGAGTTTTTTTTTTTTTTTTCAAAATGGCGCACGTGCGTCGTCGTCGTTTCTAGCGATATTTTGAAAAAGTTCCATATTAACCGTACTACGCTGCCTATTTTGTTATTTTATATTAAAAATACAAACAAAATACTCGACTCTGGCGAAATTGCTTTATATGCAGAGAACGCCAATAACTAAGAAGAAGAACACCTATTCCTGTAATTACACAAAAATTTTAATAATGCGCATTACCATATACAAGTGCAGTGCTGGCAATAAGCGTTCTCAATTTAAAAGCTTGAAGTTCGACCAATGGAATGTATCACTGCCCTTTTCTCTCGCCAGGTGGTACACGAGCGACGGTACTCAATCGACCGTCAGTTTCTATAAAAGTTTGAATATTCATCACAAACATGTACAAAATTTAAATTTAATAATCTGAATGTATCAAAGTAACAAACTCGACTCTGGCGAAATTGCTATAAGCAGAAAACGCCAATACCTAAGAAGAACAATTTTCATAAACCTAAACATGCAAATATTCACAAAATATGTCACAATATGTAAAGAAGGTACCTTCGCCGAGAGCGCCATCTACAAAAGTTTTGCGTGACATGCCCCATTCCACACGCATACCTAATTCATAGTCACGCAGGTCCGAACAATTTTTAGTGTGAATGGCAATGTTGCTGTCCTCAGAATGATATAATAGCAATTCTGTATCATACAATTTAGTTTGGTTGTTTTTATTTTCAATATATTCTTACGACATGCGCGATGTCGATGATCATTTCTTCCCCATCACTGGTTCTGTTCTCCCTTCATGTATTTTATGAACTTGCAGATGACCATAAACTGAGAATGTTGACAACGAAATGAAGGTCGAGTTTAGAGGACAAGTGAAATAATGCAATGGAGTTTTTTTTTTTTTTTTCAAAATGGTGCATGTGGAATGTCGTAGTTCCTGGTGGTATTTTGAAAAAACTCCATTTTAACCGTACTATGTTGCCTGTTTTTATTATTTTTCAATAAAAATAGTTTAACTCTCATATACTAGACATTGGCAGAATTAACATATGTTAAAACGCCATTAACCAAAAGAAGCAGAGAAAATAATTCAATGTCTAAATGACTACCTATTTTGTATGAGAGAAATAACTCGACGTGTCAAGATTATCTGCGCAGATTTTTAGGATTGTTTGACGGTGTCAAGCGGAGCGGGACGAGCCGACATATTTACGCGCTTTCCGATTGGCCATTAAACACGATTGCGTTCACCGATTGGTCAGTCCAAGGTGTCGTCAGGGGACTTTGCGTGCAGCGTAAACGCGCGTTTTTTGTTTCTAAACATCTAAAGGGCAGATGACCATAAACTGAGAATGTTGACAACGAAATGAAGGTCGAGTTTAGAGGACAAGTGAAATAATGCAATGGAGTTTTTTTTTTTTTTTTCAAAATGGTGCATGTGGAATGTCGTAGTTCCTGGTGGTATTTTGAAAAAACTCCATTTTAACCGTACTATGTTGCCTGTTTTTATTATTTTTCAATAAAAATAGTTTAACTCTCATATACTAGACATTGGCAGAATTAACATATGTTAAAACGCCATTAACCAAAAGAAGCAGAGAAAATAATTCAATGTCTAAATGACTACCTATTTTGTATGAGAGAAATAACTCGACGTGTCAAGATTATCTGCGCAGATTTTTAGGATTGTTTGACGGTGTCAAGCGGAGCGGGACGAGCCGACATATTTACGCGCTTTCCGATTGGCCATTAAACACGATTGCGTTCACCGATTGGTCAGTCCAAGGTGTCGTCAGGGGACTTTGCGTGCAGCGTAAACGCGCGTTTTTTGTTTCTAAACATCTAAAGGTAGTAGTAACCTTTGACCTACTGATAGGACCACGGTATACCACTATGTACCTGTAGTCCTACTGGACTACGGGCAATTAATAGTATTGACATTTTTCTGTATTTTTATTAAGTAAAAAACTAAAATTCACATTTTTTCTCCATTGAAACAGAAATTCACTTTGAAGCCGGACACGTTCGAGATCATTTTATGCTCAGGTTTAGGTCCAGTAGAACCATGAGTACATAGTGGTATGTTGTGGTCTTATCAGTAGGTCAAATCAGTCAAATGGGTCCTTCACCAGTAACAGATGTGGCACTCACTTTCAGTGAAAATAAACGCTTTCAAATTTGAATTTTAGCAGCTTTAAAAAAGCCATAAGCCTTATCGCTGGCGATAAGTTACTTAGCACTCATTCGGAATCAGCCTGCTGGTGCCTAAAATGTAAAAAATTTGTTAATGTTACTACTGCAAACCAGTGAGCAATTTCCTAAGTACTGTAACAAAAAGTGACTTCATTGCATTGATTTAATAATTAAGATTTGTAGTCGGTAACTAAAAACGTCCACAACGTGCGTGGCCTGATACGGCCGCGGCCCGGCTACGTTTTGTGCTTCAGTGCATGCAAATACTTATTACGTGTCGGACGTGTCACACTGACGGGAATGTAGCGAGAATTAAATCGTGATAATGATCAAATTAAATTAAAAAATAATCGAATAACCGTCTGCAAGCATAAACTAATGTTAAAATGTTTATTTACCGCGAATACGACATTTAGCTCTTTTTTACGTCTTTGACGAGTAGTTTTTACAAATTTTTACGACAAGTCTGCATCGCGCACGTTTTTATTCTGCGCTAAGCCATTACAGTGACTAAAAGCCGGTTGGTGGACTTATTGCGTTTTGGATGACTTTCTGCGCGGACACTTTAGAACGCGGACAGCCCATCCTGTTAAATTGGTATATCAATGCTCCGTTGCTTTTTTTTCGTTAAGCAAAAGGATTGTATCGGTTTTTCGGCACGAGATAATGCGTTGACAAAATTACGTCGTGTTGTGCATATCAGCCCTGCAGGCCGATTTGACTTTCTGCATCGGCGTGCGCTTACACAAATACAAAGTTCAGCACTCGCCTTTTTATGAATATTTGTATCATGTATTACATGGACACAAATCAATGGCCAATAATAGATCTTTCAAAATATATTGAGTAATGACAAATACATAAATGCCGATTAACAATTTAATCAAAACTGTCTTTGCTTACCTTTCGGTTTATATTCGGTACCTGGTTATCTATTATAGATTTTTAATTGAATAATAAAAATGCCTGTATTATTTAAATTTTTTGAGAAAAACCTATTTAACGGTTTGCTACTAAAGAAGTTATGCAAATTTATGTTTGTGAAATTGTATGTTACAGTATGTATGACCGATGCCTTATTATGTACTAATAAACTTATAGCTAACAATTTTGTCTTTTATTTTATGATTCTTTTGTTCATCAGTCTATAGTATATTTATTTACAGTACCTGGCAATAAATATTGCACATCGGCAATAATCGCATTTCCGAATACAAACGAATGCCATATCCATCAATTATTAGATTTATCGTTTATCAGAATCAGAAATTTGACGAATTCATCCCAAATGTAATGCTTATCCTAGGGTGCCTAGTAGGCCATCCAGGGCCTAAATTGAATAAATAAATACATTATCCCTAATGAGCGTATATTCTACAATATATTTATATATTATACAGTATGTCACACAGAGTAGAACAAATAGATTATTATAGTTCCAATCAAATTTTATGGTGGATCGGAATACAACGCTTTATGCGTGCTTGCGCAGGTTCAGTCATACACCCCTCGCTCCACTGCGTCCCGCTACACTTAAAACTGGTTACTGCGACGCGACTTGTGCCTGTGTTTCGAACAAAGTAAAGTTTGAAACTGTACACTTTGAATTTCGGAAAAATATTGATTATTACCAGAGATACAACAAATCAAAGTTTGTGTATTTCTGAACCGTTCGTGATGTCCTATGACCCACGCTCGTCCATAGCAATGTAACCGAATGACGTCATTGCACGATTTATTTCAAAAATTCCTATCTTCGGCATTTTTGTAGATATCAATAAAATTCACAAATTAATTTTCCTTAATATGTTTCTCTCACTTGTTTGCCAGACGAATGTCATACAAATGGAAAGTTTGGAATATGCTACTTGTTTGTGTTCATGACTAGCAGACAAGCAGTTATAAACAGGCGAATTGATATAGGTGACTGCACCTATGTGTTTGCAGAGAAGCAATGGACGTCCCTCGTCCGGGTAATCTGATGACCTAATGCACCACACTGGGGGTAATTGGACGCAAAGGACCGATTGGTGGCGAGCCTTAGCCTATATCACGAGAGACACGGGCTGATGATGATGACCTGTTTACTGGTATCTGGAAAACTGAAGGACTATTTCTCTTCAGATTTTAAACTATTGACGAGACTTGGTCATTTATGTCCAGTAAACAAAACAAGAACTGAATGATGGTAGATATTATTCTTTCATGAAACTTAATTTTTTTAATACTAAAACATATGAGTTATTGCTTCTCTGTCCAACTGGTTCCTTTTTGTACTCGTAAAAGACACGTTTTGGAACATTTCTGCATTCATAACTGAAAATTAAATAACGAGTGTTGACTGTTCATGTTGACTGACCGGTTGGCCGAGAGGTTAGAGACCCTAACTGCGGAGCCGACGGTCGCGGGTTCGATCTCCGCCCGGGACAAATATTTGTGTGCATGAACATGTCTATTTGTTCCGTGTCTGGGTGTAAAAGTATCTATATATGTATACATTATAAAAAAAAAAGAATATTTATGTATATATATCAGTTATCTAGTACCCCATAATACAAGCATAATACTTGCTTACTTTGGGACTAGATGGCGCTGTGTGGAATGTCTCAGATATTATTATTATAGTGTGGTTGCGCTTAAGAATTCTGTTACATAATAATCTAAATTCCAATTTAATTAACACAATAGTTTATTTAGTTTACAAAAAAATGAAGTACAATCATGAGTTTGGCTATGCAACATGAGTGTCGCCTCACGTGGTTATTACCTATTCATATGGTCTCACCAAAACACGGCAGCAATTAAAGTTCTTGCTACTAAGTACAACATAGTACTACATTGTTTCAACAAACAAGAATCTTCACTTTCTTGTTTTATAGTTATATATCAAACCGTTCAAACGCCAAAGCCTTGCCTTCCTCCTCATACTCCTCCTTTGTTATACAAAAGGAGTAAAAATCTGGATCTTGAAATTTTAACTTTCCACCTTGCCAAGCATAACATACTGGGTCATCGGCTAAAGTTACATTCACATCCATATGGTCTAAGGCCATAGCTCGGACTTCTTTGTAAACCCTATCTCTAAAACCTGGGAACAGAGCGTTGCCACCGCACAACACTATATTTTGTAACAAACAAGGCCTAGTATGTTCCGGGCAAGCTTCTATTGAATGCATTATCGCTTCTGGTATTCCCATCTGTGTTACTCCAATATCGGAAGGGTAAAATAGAAGTTCTGGCACTGAAAAGCGTTCATTGTTCAGTCTTAGGGTTTGTTGTTCTAAATCTTCATCTGGCTTGACTATGTCACGTAAGTAGCCTCGTCTTATAGTCGTGTAGTCTGGTAGTACATAGTCTTTGACTATTGTGTTTTCTGAACCTGAAATTTAAAAATAATGTTAGAAAAGTTTAAAATGTAAGTGGCCAGAAAGCTATTTTTAAAGACGGTTTAAAACATTCAAATGGTTAATCATATCATGTTGTCTTTTCATACTGGAATGAAATGAAATTGTTGAGAAATGAGATATTGACTTTGACATTGCTTTTTTTTGGAAAAATCAATTAGTAAATGTTTTCATTGAAATTATAATTTAAATACCAACAGATCTGGCTGGTGGTTTTATAAATAATACCACATTATACACATATTAAAATAAAAATGATAAACACGCATCAGGTTTCAGCTGTCAATTTATAGAAGAAATATAATATCATTACAACAATGACCGCTTAGCCTAGTGGTTAGTGTTAAAGTATACCAACTCTGTAAAAGACGTCTAACCTATTTTGTACCTATATGTCAGTATATTATTTTTATCTTGGGTTGCTAGGTAACGTTGTTGTTTGAAAAGATTTGTATTTGTTATATTCTTTGTTGTCAGATAAATCAAACTCTATTTAACCGAAATACTTTTATTATATAAAACTGCACTCTGCAAATAAACAGTTCACATTAACAGTTAGCGACCCTGCCTAAGAAGCTGCAGGTCCCGGGTTCGAATCCCAGGTCGGATCAGTATTTATATGATGAATATTGATACTGGTACTGGGCCTTGGTTGTTATATGTATGTGGTGTCTTCGCTTGGCACCTAAAACACAAGCTAATGCTTAGTTTGTGACCTAGACGTTGTGATGTATACATTAGTATTATTATTATGTATTTTACCTGTTTTCCTAGCGATTTTCATGTCTCCCATAAAGTCTTGTGAAACAAAACACGAGTCTTCTTTTACTTGATTAATAACATATGTCTCATCCATTACATTTAACTGTCTATATGATAATATTTCCTTTAAATGATTTGTAAGAACTTTGCCACCAATTTCTATTCTTCTTATACCCTCTTTAAATTTCTTTCCATTAATATATGGTACAATATATGTAGAACTGTAACCAGAATCAACTACTAAAGAACAAGGTGGGTTATTATGAGTTTTCCTATAATGATAGTCACATAAATCTGTTGCATTTATTCTCAATACAGACTGACATTCATATTCCTCAAAAAAAATTTCAGTCATTGCCTCTTGAATTGACATGAAATTGAACAAAGGCTCGGTTACTATTAGAGGTGTTTCGGAAAAATTAACTGCACAACAATCTTTGCTGAATATGAAGTCCCATATAGTTTTTTGGGTGTCCCAATTGATTAGGAAACCTTTTTGGAATGGTAACAGGTAGAACAGTCCAGAGGCGTCTCTGCATTCGTCTATTTGTGAACCTATAAATGCTCTGCGTCTCTCGGATTTGGCTTTCATTATACAGTTTGGGATGATCTTAGGTATATCAGAGGAAAACCCAACTTTTGCTGTGTAGCCTCCGTTATCGAGGATATAGCATGCTGTTTCTGTCATCTTGGAAGTTAGGTTACTTACCGCCTACCGGTTCAAATTAATGTAGAATAATTAGAAAAACTATGCACCGGCTTAAATGACTGTAGTGTAGTAACACTTTATCACTGTGTAATTAGTAATGTTATGAATTTATTACGGTGATTGAATAATACGTAAACTAATGTAAACAGTGCACTTTTTTTCAAAGACTCGTATTATATGCAAATATTTTTAAGCCACGGAGACATCCATGAGACATCTATGACGGAGACTAACAAATCACAAATTCAAAAATTATACAGGTACAAAATAGTTCTATGCACAATTCTGTGGTAAAAACACCACAGGTAAAAAGTTAACAGATAACACTGTGAAGTTAACCACAGACAAAACTAACTTGAACCTATAGGCTTGGACCTCGCTGTTTCATGGCTTTCTTAAGTTGGCGGTCAACAAATGTTTTTATTTCATTTTTTTACTTATTCATTTTTTCTTGATTGTTCGATCAAATTCATTGTTTGTTCGTTCTTAAATTTTTTATAAACAACTAGCGACCGCCCGCAGCTTCGCTTGCGTAGACTACACTTTTCTGTTTTAGGTAGTATTAACATTCGAAATGGTTTATACATACTTTTTGCTGAAACTAATATTGGGTACATCGATTCAAATTTTCAATCTTCATTCTCCCCACTCCTTTAAGAAAACCGATACTACCATACTTTTCACCTCCCATTTCCCACCCTTAAAATGTTGAAATCCAAAAACCCTGAAAGACATCATTATTTATTTATGTCAAATTTTTTATGTTTCTTACTTTAAAGAACAAAGACTCTCATACAAATCCCTTCCATCCCTCCCTCCTTAAAATTTGAAATTTCCAAATATTTTTTTCTTAAAAAATTAATACTCACGTTATAAAATAAAACACTATTCCAATTTTCGGCTTCCTAGACTTAGTAGTTTCGTTTTTATCTACGTTGATAGATCAGTGAGGACAAACGACACACAGCCACATAAAGTAACTGATGTCACTCTTGACAACCTTCTCTCACGTCTGCAAAGTTTCATTAAAATCTGTTCAGCCGTTTTGGAGATTAGCTTGGATAGACACATAGACTTACAGACAGACAAAAAGTAGCGTATGTCACTTTTGACCACCTCTTTTTCATACCCGTGAAATTTCATTAAAATGGGTTTAGCCCATAGACATATATATACTAGCGTAGGAGACCAACTGACATATAAACATCGCATGACCGAAACGGAAATGAGTATGTGTGCAAAATTCACATGTGGTTGAGCCAGTTTTAGTGATGTGCATGGGTGTGTTTTATATTATCGATAGCACATAGTACTTTCATGATAATGTGTCGTTGAAATTACCGCGTTATCATAAGTCGAAATCGGCAATCCTATTTATTATTTTGAATCTGCTATACTACTAAATTTTAGTTTTGATTTACTTTTCCTTTTAGTTTTTTAAAATGACAAATCATCAGTCAATCAATTCAAATGTCATTTCCTTTACACCAATAAACATTTTCTTTTGTTAACAGTTGATAATTAAAAATTTGCAGAAAGAAGTAAAGAAAGCGTCAACATCATTATGGAAATTTTTATATTTAGTTGAATACAAGATAAGTAATAAATAAAACAATATAAATAAACAATTATTGTTTTTAATGAAGATACTTCATGTTGCAACGCATAACAACAAACTTTTTAACACCCTTTGTAAACAAAAAAATGAGAATGAACAGTGGAAGTTTTTTTTTTTAAATTCGGCAATAAACGACTGAGAAATAAATTATTGAAATTTATGTATTTTCGTGCGGTTTGACTGATGGCCTCTTACTGCCCGTGACGTCACATTGCCTACTCGATCGAGTGTCGTGTCGTCTCACTGCATCACAAATTATGCCTTGGATGAAATTCCTATATTTCATCCAATTCTATAATATCTTTTGTTTCTTTATGTAATAGATAGTTAAGTTTTATTTGATTATAAAGGAACAAGTTTTTGTAAAAGACAAAGTGATAATTTGCCTAAAATTGATATTTTTACTGTGATAGACTTTTTTCTTCAAATCCGTTTTATATTAGTGCTGAAATAAAGGTTTAGGCTCCAAAGTTGAAGGTTCTGGTGATATATTCCGGTAAACGTACGCTGACACCGATCGCTTGGGCTTCAGATTGACCTGTACAGAAATTACAGTTGGCATAAATGCTCTGACTTTAAATATTAAGTATATACTACGGCGTTAGTATACTACTTAATATTAGTATATTAATTATTAGTATTATTATTAGTAATATTAGTATATTTAGTACAGTAAGCACATATGAAAAAGAAACCCCTAACGGCACAAATTTAGTAGGTATAGATCTTTTCTTCAAAAGTCGTCGGTGATTTAGTTAGACAAAACAGTTTTCCCTAAAATGTCTACTGCAAACCAAAGAATGTTTTCGAGGCGTCCCACCTGTTCTATTTAACATTCTTATCCATTGTTCTCTGCTAACCGCGTTTACAGGAAACCTGGATATTATGCAATAGTCATCATTATCAGGAAGTATTTTTTAACACCGCAGTTTCATGGAGGAAAATGAGGTTAAATTATTGTATACAGTAACTTCGTCATTCAAAGTTAAATTATTTACGACGTTCTTAATCAGAGAGCAGATAGAACGTCAGACTTTAAATCATAAATAAATAACGATTAAAATTATTTGTATATATATCTTATATTTTTATATGAGCAATTCTTGTATTTATATATATCCTATGTGTAGTATCTGACTTTTGACTTTTATTTAATATTTACAATCAAACAATCAACGCTTATACTTCAACCATTATAGAGAGAGAGAAAAACCACAGAAGTGTTTCCATGGACGTAATGTACAGATGCAAAACCATAGAGCAGTATGTATAGATGTCATACTTTCTCTTACAATGTGCTGCCAGGCTAAATTAACCTCCCAATATGTTTAAAAACAGTTAACGACATCCTTCCAGTGCGATTAGGTAATATTAAATATACAAAATATTTATATTTGTAAATATCGACATATCGATAGATTTTGTGCAATCCCTATGCTAAATTGTTTGATTGTAATTTTACACAATATTTTTGTATCTTACACATAATTGTTTAAAATAACAAATTATTTACAAAATAGAGTATTTACCGTATACTATTGATGTATAACCAAGTAAATTTAGGATTGCTTTTTATAAAAATAAGCATTAAGATAACAGTATGTTATTGGTAGTACTTACATGTGAAATCTCTCTTTATTTGGATTATTATCATATGTTACAGTGCAATTTAAAACTGAACACGACACCAATTTTATCACAAGAATTAATTTTTGTAGAATTCAAATCGATTATAACACAAAATAGAAAACAAAGCTGGACCTTATTTTGACAAGTGAGTAAAGAAGACTAAATGTGTTCAAAGAGGTTTTATGTCAGATTTTCTTGCATTTCTTTCTCGCATGTAGGATTTCCGCAAAAAGCTGGATGTCATTCGCACACTGTGTTCCTCTCTTACGCTAGTATATATACCTTTATGGTTTAGCCGTTTTGGAGATTAGCTCGAATAGACAGATGGACGTACATACAGACATATAAAAAGTAGTGGATGTCACTTTTGACTATTTCCTTTCCACATCGGTGAAGTTTCATCAAAATCAATTTAGCCGTTTTGGTGATTTGCTCGAATAGACAGACAGAAATATAGTATTATTTTATACATATAGCCTATAGCCTTCCTCAATAAATAGACTATCCAACACAAAAAGAATTTTTCAATTCGAACCAGTAGTTCCTGAGATTTGCGCGTTCAAACAAACAAACAAACTTTCAGCTTTATAATATTAGTATAGATATTTAAAAATCCTTACTTAAGTTGGCACCCGAAAGAATTTTTTTTAAATATTTTTTTTTCTTATTGGTTTGTCCGTCGTTTATTCTTGATTGTTCGATCAAATTCATTGTTTGTTTTCATTTTTAAATTTTTCATAAACAATATTTCAAAATTCTATCTTAGATAATTGACGTTCCATTTTTATTTTTTTTTCCTTTTCTAATTTGTTTGTTCTTGATTATTCGATCAAATTCATTATTTGCTCGTTTTTAAATTTTTTATACAATAGGTACTTAAAAATTTTAGACAATATTTAAAAATTTCAAAATTTTCGCAATCAATTGTGAACCATAAAAACGATAACCATAGTGGCTAAATTTGATACAGAATTAAGAACTTGTTGCATGTTAATGAATAACATAAAAACTGACCCAATATTTGGTTGCATTATTCGGTAATCGTCGTTCAAGGATGCTTAGTTTTAACCCAAAAAATATTAATACGATAAGCTAAGTGGCTGAATTAGATATAGAATTAAGTACTAGTTGCATGTTAATGGATGACATACAAACTGACCAAATGTTAGATTGTATTATCCAGTAATCGTCGTTCAGGGTTATAAAAAGTATTTTTAAACGAGGATTATTGAATAATGTAACCGAATAATTGGTCAGCTTTTAAGTTTTTCATTTCGGGAATCGTGGGTCCGGAATGTTAGAGAATTATATAGAAAACGATGTTCCACGACCTTTAAAAAAATTACACAGCTAGCCAATGAATGTTACTTGTCCTTGAAACGCAACCGAATATTTGGTCAGTTTTTATGTCATTCATTAACGTGCAACTAGTACTTATTTCTGTATCAAATTCAGGCACTTAGCTTATCGATTTTTTTTTACGTTATAAAAAGTATGTTTGAACGAGGAATACTGAATAACGCAACCGAATATTTGATCAGTTTTTATGTCATTGATTAACGTGCAACTAGTTCTTAATTCTATATCAAATTCAGCCACTTTGGTTATCGTTTTTATGGTTCACAATTGATTGCGAAAATTTTAAAATTTTTAAATATTGTCTAAAATTTTTAAGTACCTATTGCATAAAAAAATTTAAAAACGAGCAAATAATGAATTTGTTATCAATAAAAAATTGATATTAAGTATATACTGCGGCGTTAGTATATTA
Organism: Luffia ferchaultella; assembly: GCA_949709985.1. Classification (NCBI taxonomy): domain Eukaryota; kingdom Metazoa; phylum Arthropoda; class Insecta; order Lepidoptera; family Psychidae; genus Luffia; species Luffia ferchaultella. Next base: position 4,745,432 of record OX453269.1, read on the forward strand.
CTTAATATGCTAAGTAAGCACATATAAAAAAGAATGAAACCCCTATCAGCATAAATTCAGTAGGTATAGATCCTTTCTTCAAAAGTCGTCGGTGATTTAGTTAGACAAAACAGTTTTCCGTAAAATGTCTACTGCAAACCAAAGAATGTTTTCGAGGCGTCCCACCTGCTCTATTTAGCATTCTTTTCCATTGTTTTCTGCTAACCGCGTTTACAGGAAACCTGGATATTATGAAATAGTCATCATTATCAGGAAGCATTTTTTAATACAGCAGTTTCCTGGAGGAAAATGAGGTTAAACTATTGTATACAGTAACTTCGTCATTCAAAGTTAAATTATTTACAACTTTCTTAATCAGAGAGCAGATAGAACGTCAGACTTTAAATCATAAATAAATAACGATTAAAATTATTTGTGTATATATCTTATATTTTCATATGAGCAATTCTTGTATTTATATATATCCTATGTATAGATGTCATACTTTCTCTTACAATGTGCTGCCAGGCTAAATAAACCTCCCAATATGTTTAAAAACAGTTAACGACGTCCTTCCAGTGGAACAATTGCAATTAGGTAATATTAAATATACAAAATATTTATATTTGAAAATATCGACATATCGATAGATTTTGTGCGATCCCTATGCTAAATTGTTTGATTATAATTTTACACAATATTTTTGTATCTTACACATAATTGTTTAAAATAACAAATTATTTACAAAATAGAATATTTACCGTATACTATTGACGTATAACCAAGTAAATTTAGGATTGCTTTTTATAAAAATAAGCATTAAGATAACAGTATGTTATTGGCAGTACTTACATGTGAAATCTCTCTTTATTTGGATTATTATCATATGTTACCGTGCAATCTAAAACAGAACACTACACCATTTTTATCACAAGAATTAATTTTTGTAGAATTCAAAACGATTATAACACAAAATAGAAAACAAAGCTGGACCTTATTTTGACAAGTGAGTAAAGAAGACTAAATGTGTTCAAAGAGGTTTTATGTCAGATTTTCTTGCATTTCTTTCTCGCATGTAGGATTTCCGCAAGAGCTGGATGTCATTCGCACCCTGTGTTCGTCTCTTACGCTAGTATATATGCCTTTATGCTTTAAACTATAACCCTTGCCTTTTTTTTAAAGGAAATAAAAAACGAAGCCGAGAATGGAACAGCTGGCTATTTTAAAATGACAATATACTTTTACACTAAACTTCTAACATATAAAGTTATAATTGTTGTCTGTGACTGTTGTCAAGTCAACACTAATCTGTGATCAACACAGGTTGTCAACCTTCGTTTTCGTGTTTTGAATTTGTTTTGTTTTGTTTACCGGTAAATCACACCCGGGTTTGTTTGATTGAACATTCAAATTAATCTCATCGGATTCAGAGCATTCGAGTTTTTCCAAATTCCCAAGGAAGGAGCACTCCAGAGCCATTCGGATTCGGACCAATTCGACCTCCTCTACAGTACACGACCTCGAAGAACAGTAAATTAAATATAAAATGGTGTCGTGTTCTGTGTTAGATTGTACTGTAACTTACAGCAATAACCAAAATGGAGAGAAATTTCATAGGTACCGGTTTTTTTATGTATATAAAAATTTACTTATTTTCATAGACTTCTCCTGGTAATACATCTATATTAGCATAATATTAGTCCCCATTACATTGACATAAATGCCCTTTATGTACGGTAAACACTCGGTTTCGCTTTACAATGTTGCCTGATGAAAAGTAAAGGAATATAGGTCTCGGTGGCTCATCGTTGTGCTTCGTTCCTCGTATTATCACAAGCAAAATCTAATCTAAGCAATTTTTTTGAAAGATTGACCGTCAATCTATCTTGGGTTTAAAACTGATCATTGTTAATGCGTACGTATAAGATACAATATGCCAACATTTTCAAATATAAATATACTACCTACATGAATCTACACATACCCGGACGTAGCATCGCCAACTAATTACCGATGCACCCCTAGTAAGTCACCTTGCTATGTACACACGTCTACTTGAACACGTACCATAGTAAGTCTACTGACCACCAGTGCATACTGGTGGTCAGTAGACTTGAGTGCACATTCCACTCATCCTCACTTACCAGGTCACCATTGCAGTGCTTCATTGGTTGTTCAGTGAAGGAAGTCTAATTTTTATTACGTCTGTGACTACCTAACCATTTGTTTTACTTGAGAGTCTGTTAACTGCTTTTAAATATATTAGGTTTATTTAGCCTGACAGCATAAAAAAAATTATATAATAATTATTTGCCATAATATGGTACTTGACTATTATTAATATATAGACGTTATAAACCGTAGGTTAATAATTTAAAGCAGTATATTGATAAATACCTTTGGTTTTATTATTAAATATATTATATTTATGAAGAAAATATAAAAATTGACCTTATACGACAACAAATTTTATAAACAAAATTATATTCCGTTGAAGAATATGGAAATTATAATTTTTTATAATTTTATCTCTGTCTCTATCTTGCGAAACAAAATTTAACATTATTTTAAATGGGCTGACGTCACACATAGGTACGCCATGCAATATTGCCCTCTCTGTTTAACAACATTTTATTAAATCATCAATCACAGCGATTTCGACTTACCAACCATTTCCAAATACATGAAGGACGCGTCAGAGCGCTTCTTCGCCGCCGCGGTCGCGCACCCCAACCCGCTACTTTCGGCAGCGGCCTTTTACGAGCCCCCGCCCGCCACCCACTTTCTCAGACGTCCACGGAATGTACTAACAGATCCTCCTGATGATCTCACCACCGAGGTTGAGAGTCTCAGGAATTCAGGCAGATCAGACCTTCAGTCTGACATAGGAGAGCAGTACCTAGCACCCGATATCACCTTGTTAACGTAATAAATCTGCTCGAATGGCATCTGAGCCTTGTTTGTTCACAGTCGGGCCGTCCAGCTCGAACTGCCCTCCATTGCCGAGGGACCGACACGCGTCGGCCCTCATCCCTATTTTAATCATAAGCCTACGAGACGGCGCCCTTAAGGCGCCGCCCGTCAAAGGCACTAACACACCGAAGCATCCTCAATGCGTCCGGTCATTGGTCATGCCAAACCCTATACGCTCTCCGGAGTATAGGTTGAGGAGTCGTTTAGCCGGTCGGGCTACACCTTCTGTGTAGAAATCCCAACCCGGCACTACCTGCGCGGTAGGTCGGGCGCGCAAATGTCTGTATGCAGATTCGGCCCTCACTAAACAAAAAAAAAATTTATTAAAAAAATATTCAATTAATGCATAGAAAATAAGTAATTAGGTGTGCTACCCCTATTGTTGTTTTAAGTGTCAGTCAGATCACCTTTAGCTGAATTATTACCAAAATTTTTTTTATAATAAGTTAAGAATTTTAATAGTGAAATTCATAATTTTCATTAATCTTAGGCCTCCTACGCACTAGCGGTTAACCGCAGGGGCGGCAAACCGCGCGGCTGGCCGCTTTTCCAGTTTAATATGCAACCGCCTGTGATTGTACGCACTTAACCGCCATAAAATTTCAACCGCGGCGGTGGAATGAAGAGCTGCGGCCCGCTTCGCGGCTGGCCGCCATCATGTTTATTCGCACTGGCGATTTTAGTTTGTGGCGAGCCGCCGATGAGTTTGTACGTGAGTTGAGCAGCCATGAACTTCGATACAGAGAAATTCATTATTGAAATTTAACAACGAAAAGCTATTTGGAATTGTGAAGGAGCAGCATATAAGAATAGAGATTTAAAACGGAAGCAATGGGAAGAATTAGTAGATATTTTTGGAAAAGAGATGACAACAGAGGCAAAAACAAATTGCGAACTGGCCAAATTCGTTGCGTGTTTCTAGTAAAGGATGAATCCAGTATCTTTTTTTATTTTTCTGTAGTTGTTTTCGGTAGTAAAAACAAATAACACAAGCTACGACGACGGTGTCCATTTTGTTTATGGGCTACGCGCTTTCGAGCGGTCCAACTGCTTAACGCGGTTTCATCGCGGCTGACCGCTATGACGGCTCATTCCACTTGGATCCACTGACGAGGCTCCACTGGTGGATCCACGTATAACTTTTTTCCTCTTCGATCCACCGGTGGATCTACGGATAATTTTTTTTCCTCTTAAATCCACCGGTGGATCCACGGATATTTTTTTTCCTTTTCAATCCACCGCACTGGTGGATCTGCGGATATTATTTAACATCAGATCACGTTTAGCTTGTCAGTTTAGACAGTCACGTGTAAACTTCTAGTTTACAGATATTTATTTGTTTTAGCAACATTCAATAGGCTAGTAGACAATTTTTTCAAAATTATATATATAATATAATTTAAGAAAAATTGCTTCATATAGAAAGAATTTTCTAATTATATCATAACAGTGAAAGAATTCAAAAAAGAAAATGTATTGACAAAGTTATAAATGTTTAAGCTGTCTTCTTAAGCAGACCGGGCAATACCACACGATATTCGCTTTTGACGTCAGGTCATATAAATTATAATGTTAAGTTACGTTTTGCAAGTAAAAGACAAAAATAAAATTTTAATAGCTTATAATTTTCATATTCTTAAACCAAATATAATTTTGTTTATAAATTTGGTAAAAGTGTAGGGTGCTCAATATAAGCTGTTATAAATATTTCATTGTAACGTTTTCTAAAAGTAGAGTTAGTATGAAAGGTAGCCTACGTGTTCCCACAATAACATTAATTTTCTCGTCAATCACCTACTAAAAAATATTTTATGCTTTTTAGTGTGCTTTGCTATTAAAGCGTATTTTTTAAAAGTTCTTTTTAAACTATAATTTATTTTTTTATTCGTCGAAATCATTTGTCTACGTTGGGCGACATCTACCATTTAGTGGTAGATCGAAGTGGAATATGAAATATATGATTAATTATAGATCCACTTTTTGTCCTAAAACAGTGGATCGAAGTGGAATAAGAAATATATGATTATTTTGATCCACTTTTTTAACCCTAAATCGGTGGATTGAAGAGGAAAAAAATTATCCATAGATCCACCGGTGGAGTCACATCGGTGGATCCAAGTGGAATGAGCCGCTATGACGGCCAATCGCGAAGAAACCGCGATGAAACCGTGTTAAGCGGTTGAACCGCTCAAACGAACCGCCTAGGCGGTTAACCGCTAGTACGTAAGAGACCTAAGATTTTGGAAAAAAAAATTTTTGCTTAAAAATAACTTGTCAAATGATAATCTATTGGAGATTTTGCACAGATGTGATTCTGTCAGACAAATTTAATATGGTAGAAGAATAAAAACAGAAATTAATGGTTTAATTTATCTATTAACTGACCGTTTGGTCAAGTGGTTAGAGACTAACCTTGGAGCCAAGGGTGGCGGGTTCGATTCCCACCAAGGACAAATATTTGTGTGCATGAATATGTCTATTTGTTCTGTGTCTGGGTGTAAGAAGTATATATTATATGTATATTACAAAAAAATAATATAAAAAAGAATATTTAAGTATGTATATCAGTTGGTTAGTACCCCATAATACAAGCATAATACTTGCTTACTTTGGGACTAGATGACGCTGTGTGGAATGTCCCAGATATTGTATTATATATATATATATATTATGTAGTAATTGTGTGTAGTTGCCACAGCCCAAAGTTCCAGTACAGCTTAGGCAAGGGTATTAAGTAAAAGCAACACCAAATTAACTTATAAACTATTTATTATTATTTATTTGATACAGAGCGCACTCACACTTATTGATAATTTTTATAAATGAGGCGGAAGGGTTAGGACCAGTATATGTGGACGTAGGGATACTACACATTATTTTCACACTTACTATTTTCATGGAAAATTTACAGTTAAACCAATAAATACCGAGAGTGGTCTGACAGAGAAAACAGGAATAAGGGTCGCAAACCTTATTTATTTTCTATATACCAAGCTTAACAGTAAATAGAAGTATTCTTATTTGTTTGAATACTGCAAGTTATAGACTACATGACCAATGGTTCTATACTCATTTAATATTCAACTCACTACCCACATTTGGTCAGATTGACGGTCACAACCCATTTAATTAACAGAGATAATTGATCGATGACTAGTTAAAACGTTAAGATTCTGATCTTAAAAAAACATTATAAACAGAATGAAACTTTAAACATGTTTTTTCGGTAACCGTTAGTTTGCTGCTCATTTATTCACTTGATCCTTTTTAATTTCGTATGCTCTAGACGCTCTATAAGTTTGGACTATGTACCGCTGAACACGCGGTGTTTGCCGATATACGGGGTGTTTGGCTGAACGTAGTTCAACTTTAAACATGTTTTCCTCGGTAGCCGTTAGTTTGCGCCATCTGCATACTTGAAACTTTTTATTTAGTTCGGTAAACTCTACATGCTCTATAAGTTTGGACTATATTCAGCTTAACACTCAGTATCATACGTTTAAATATAATAAACAGTAAAGGCACCTAAGTATTCTAGGTAATCAATCGCATATTGAGTTCATATTTATGTGATACATCAGAACAATGAACCATATAACATATGACATAAATTAAGGAACTTTTGACCTTCATTTATTGTTTAAATCCTGACATTAAAAATACCTTATTATTCTCTGATTGACAACATTGTCAATAATTTAACTTTGAAAGACATACATATAGATAAATAATAGTCTCATTTTACGACGGTGTACAGTAATACGCACGGATCATTGCCGCTCTCACTTGCCTGCGAAGGACTCAGTGCTCAATACAGCAGTGCGGGCAGCGAGGGGTAGTAGTGGGTGGGGACCGCCGCACGCGCGAGCGAGTAGCGCGAACTATCCGACCTCTTCTTCATCTCTATTTTATGCTACTACGCGACGGTTACTGCAAATAACTTCACAGTGGCAAAGATTCGTGCGTATTACTGTACTGTGGGATCAAAAAATTCTTTATGATACAAATTGACTACTTCTAATTTTCAGGTTTCCTGTAAATGCAGTTCTCAAAGAACAGTGGGTAAGGATGCTAAATAGAATAGGCTGGACGCCTCACAAAAATTCTATGATTTGTAGTAGACATTTTAAAGAGAACTGTTTTGTTTATCGAAAGCACCGACGACTTTTGATTAAAGGATCTATACCTACTGAATTTGTGCCAGTAGGTGTTCTGTTTCTTTTTTTATATGTACCTACTTAGTATCCTAAAGCCAGATTTTAATTTCAAGAGCATTTATACAAACTAATTTCTATGCAGGTCAAACTGAAGCCCAGGCGACCAGTGTCAGCATACATTTACCGGGATATATTAGAACCTTCAACATCAAACCCAAAATTTATGAGACCAAAAAAAAAGAAGTCAATTAGTAAACAATTTTCACTATCAAACGAAATAACGGAGAAACAAGAAAATATTCCAAATTCAAAAGCTGAGCTTAATAGAGTACAGACAGAAATTATACGGGCGGAGGCAATAATTGAAGAATTACAGAAATGCCCTAGCCTAAAAGATTATTTAAATGAAATAATCGAAACGTTACAATTTGTGATAGAGAGAGCTAATAATAAACATTTTGGTGTCTTAACTCATTCCTCAAAATACAATGATGAGTTGAGAAAATTTGCACTAACATTACACTTTTATAGTCCAAGATGTTATAGCCACATAAAGAAAAAATTTGATCTCTGTTTGCCGCATGTCAACACTTTGACGAAATGGTATCAACGAGTAGGTTGTGAGCCCGGTTTCACTGCCGAATCGTTCAATACTATAAAAAATGTTGCAAAAGAAAACGATTTACTGGTCAGTCTAACGTTCAATGAAATGAGTGTTAAAGAATACACAGAGTATATCGGTAATAAACATTATGGCGTCGTCAATTTCGGTAATGATCCACAGGGCGACGAATCAACGATAGCCAATCAAGTACTTGTTTTTATGGTGGTGGCCGTTAATAGTTTCTGGAAGCTTCCTGTGGGATTTTTTCCAGGCAGAAGTTTTACGGCTTCTCAGAAAGCAAATTTGTTAAAAATATGCCTTGATTTAATCACAGAGACACAATGTACAGTAATTTCAATTACTTTTGATGGGACGTCCTCAAATCTTAACATGTGCAATATATTAGGCGTAAAATTCAACAAAGAAACGTACATCCCGTATTTCATTTTTAAAGATAAAAAATACTATATTATATTGGATGCTTGTCACTTGTTGAAACTTATAAGAAATATGTTTTCTGATAATAAAGTTCTAGTTGACGGTGATGGTAGATCTATTGAATATAATTATATAATTCTACTGCACAATATTCGAGTAAAAGAAGAAGTACGACTGGAAAATGAAGTATTGTTTAGACAGATCCATTATTTAAAGCAGAAAATGAGAGTCAAACTGACGGCACAGTTGCTTTCTAGATCCGTCGCTAATGGTATTGAATACTGCCGTGATTCTTTAAATTTACCCGAATTTCAAAATTCAGAAGCTACCGAGTTATTCATTTTAAATGTCAATGATATTTTGGACATATTTAACTCTAGGAATTATCTTTTATTCGGGTTAAAAGAACCACTTGACATTTTAAACAAAGATACAATTTTAAATCAAATTTACCAAATTTATGATTATTTCTTGAATCTTAAGTTTCAAGATGGAACATTGATTATTGACTCACCTAGGCGCTTAGGCCTTGCCGGAGTTTTGATGAACATTGTAAGTTTGAATGGGCTCTACATGGATTATATAGAAAGCCAACGTTTGCTATTTTTGCCAGTATACAAGCTATCACAAGATCATTTGGAGGCATTTTTTAGCAATGTCAAATATATAAGTGGATTTGATAACCCGACGGTCCGAAACTTTATGTCGGCTTATAAAAGGTTGCTGTGCCATACAGAGAGCATAAGTGAAAATGGGAAATGTTTACCACTGGTGAATATTACAATCCTTTCTAGTGAAAGCTCGTCAACAGAAGAACGTATTAATTGTTCGGTTATATGTAACAGAATTTCAAAGGAATTTGAGTTGAGTAATAGAACTAATTTAGATGAGCGAAATGAAAATTTCAGAAGATTACCGGACAGTTCCAATGATTTGCCACAATTTGTCAAATCTATTGCCGATTATATTGCTGGATTTGTAGCTAAAAAGATCAAAAAAACTATATATTGCGATGATTGCGTTCAATCCCTAGAACGGATCCGAAATCATGATGGTCCCAAAGGTTTTGTTCATGATACAGGATTTACAATTTATCCTTCTACGGACTTGATCAACGTTTGTACAAAATGTGAAAATTATTTCAGACAATGTATCAAATCCATTATTAATTTCGATAAGAAGACTTTTGATCGTACGGTTTTACTAATTTTGAGGAATATTGTCTCTGGTGATATTTTTACTACTTTAGTTGAACATTCGTATGATCAGGATCCTTTGAATAACCACCAATATTTAATTGTAAAATATATAATTGAAATATATTTGTCAGTAAGGCTAAGGTATGAAACCTTTTTAAAAAACTTGTCGAAAGAAACACTAAGAAATTATTTAAATTAGAAAATTAGGTAGGTACCTAGCTCTTTTCAGAGTACAATAAAATATAATTTATGGCTACGAAAGTCAATTCAGAGAAAATATTATTCCGTTCGGGAGTATTTGAACGACAGGGATGCTTGGATCTAGCACTGGGACACTTTACTACATATTATAAAACTAAGTCCCCTCCGCCGTGTCTCTGTCGTTACGCGATAAACTCAAAAACCACCGAACAGATTTTCATATGGTTGTCACCATTGGATGGAGTGATTCAAGAGAAAGGTTTATATGTATAATTCATTAATGTTTTGTATAAATTGGTGAAATGTGCCGATGATTTGAAGAAGTCGGAAAAATCACAATCATACAATCACAACAACGTCTAGGTCCCAAACTAAGCATTAGCTTTTATTTTGGGTACAAATCAAGCTGATTAGGAGCTTGTGCTGCATTATCCCTTTAAAACTATACTAATATTATTAAAATATAACAAAACAATGTATGGAGGAATAGTTCCTTCTTTAGAAATTGTTGGTTTAAAGAAAAGTCCGCGATGGTATATGTCCATCTTTTAAGGATAGCTTACTATACCTATTTTAATGTTTAAAAATGGTCCCATATAATGTAATAGGAAAGCTAAAGACGACCGCATAGCCTAGTGGGCAGCGACCCTGCCTGCGAAGCTGGAGGTCCCGGGTTCGAATCCCAGGTCGGGTCAGTATTTATATGATGAATATTAATACTGGCACCGGGTCTTGGTTGTTATATGTATGTGGTGTCTTCGCTTGGTACCCAAAATACAAGCTAGTGCTTAGTTTGGGACCTAGACGTTGTTGTGATTGTGTGTGTTATTATTATTATTTACACGGATAAGTTATTAATCGTTATGAAATTAAATACGTTAGTCACCTTAAGGATTTCATGTACATTATAAATGCTGTTTACATTGTACATTTTAAATTAATATCTTAAGAGTTATTAGGAGAAAAATTAAAACTATCGCGCGACAAAATAAATTTAAGCGGTTCCACACCGACGCGACGCGCGTGATATAAAGTTAGGCAGAAGTTAACAAATGTATGCAAAAAAATATGTTTGTTAGTTTTTTTTATTTATTCTTTACTTATTCAAATATTTACAGAGTTGCAAATAAAATACATTAAAAATACTCCAAGTAGAATGAACTTATGTCATATTTAAATCTAATCTACATGCTCGACGCAACAAGCTGATAGATTACGAAACAAACATGCTTTGCTACCGGTGCCGTGCGAAGCCGGGGCGGGTCGTTAGTAGTTATTGTATATTTTAAATCTTGAAACCATAGAGATATGTAAGTTTGTCAGCTCTGGAAACATGTGAATGTTACAATGTTAATATTTATGTTCATGTATCAATATAAGTTTAATTTAATTTCATTAAAAAACAGCTGGATTACTTATATTGTTTTGTTTTATTACTTAGTTAACTTAGGAAGATTAAATTTTCGTTATTAACGTTAACGCCTATTTGTATTCTTTCCTGAAGGTTTATTATTACATTAAAAAAATGGTATGTAATAATGTATTAGTGTGAAGGCAATGGCGTTTTGATTATATTTATTGGTGAAGAAAACTCTTATCACTTTTTAAGCATACTACACACATGGAGGAGTGTGAGATTTGGCATAGTTAAGTTTATATGGGGAAGGGGTGCAGATAGCTAAAATCTATATCATCATTTATCAGCCCATGTTACCCCACTGTAGGGGCTTAGGCCACCCCCAGGGTAAGTAGGTAGGGGGTTTGAAGCTTAAATCCACCACGCTACTCCACTGTGGGTTGGGGATTGTAACGACCGCCGTCTATTGCCAGCGTCCGGGACCGACTGCTTAACGTACTCTCCGAGGCACTTAAGTCAGAAAAACTCATTGGTACACGCCCGGATTAGAACCATGGCCCTATAAATTTGAGACAGGTTCTTTGCGCTCTGGGCTATCACAGACACTATATACAGGTGAGTTTTTAAGATGGGCCAAATCCTAAACTTGGGCTGTATGGCCAAATCCTACACTTAAAGAAGTAGCGAAAAATGTTCAAAGAAGTCACGAGAACTGCATATTCATATTTTCTAAAAATCTGTCACTTTAACCAGGAGTTAAACGACTTGATTTTGGAAAAATATAACAGCCTGTATTATTGCACCAATATTGTTGCTAATAAGGATCAAGTTTTGTAAAGGAATATTGAAATGAAAGTAAATAGGTCGCTTTTTTTTACCATTTTTGTAATCGCACATACCAATTAATTAAATATTCAAAATCGTAACCATTAATTAATTACATGGTCAATTGTATGTCTCTGCAAGTAGAGTTCTATCCACCGAGTTCTGTCATTCCAGTTGTGAATATAATGGTTAAGGGCATTTAGCAAATGAGTACAAATAACATTTTCACAGAAGTTATGAAATGAAATTTATTTTATTGTAAAAAAGAGAAAGCATCGCATGCAACACTAACAATAAATTATTATGTGCCGTATCTCTCACATTACGATTCCCTGTTCTGAGAGTTATGAATCATCGATTTTATTTTCAAACTATTTTCAGTTGAATAGACTACATTTATTTTCTTGACTGCAGTTTTTTGTTTCAATAAATGTATTTAAAAAAATACGAGCCGTGTATTATTTATTTAATTTTTTGTATAATTTGGAAAAAATTGACTGTGTAGCCTTGACAGAACCTGAATTAAAAAATAAATATATTTATGCACGTCACACTGGGAACATTGGAAACCTTATTCATGAATAACAAGGATATAGCATGAAATCAATAAAACAAACTGTTGGAATTAGGTTGTTTATTAAATTAACATTTAGATTGCTTTACTAACTTAAGCTAAAAGATCTTGGTTAACAGATCTTTACTTGTGTGGAGCCATTGCCAAAACTAAAGCTGTGAGCTCCTGAAACATCAAAATTTCAATTTAAGTAATAGAAATTAATAATAATAATACGTGGGACATCCCACACATAGTAAGCAAGTATTATGCTTGTATTATGGGGTACTAGACAATTGGTATACAGACTCAAATATTATTTTTATAGTATATACATATAAGTGTAGATACTTTTTACACCCACACATTGAACAAATATACATGTTTATCCACACAAATATTTGTCCCAGGAATCGAAACCGCGACCCTTGGCTCTGCAGTTAGGGTCTCTAATTGTTCAGGCAATTGGTCAGTCTGTTAGTAGTTAGTAGTGCACTGAGAGAATACAAAAAAAATATAAATTTGAAAAACTTGCATAGCAAAAAGAAAAATATACCGCATCATAAAATGTGCACAGGATAACTTTTACGTTTTCTCAATTATGGAATTCACTACTTATTATTTCTTGTTCTTGTGTAAATGTTTGGAGGAAAAGAGAAAGAATGATATAACAACATATTGGCCTGTCACTGCTTTGATGTTCGACTGTTTTGAAATATAGACCTTGATTATTCTGTGCTGAAAACATGTTATTGCGAACTAGGCTTAAGGCACAAATTGCCAAAACCTTTAAATAAATTAAAAAGAAATCAATAAAAAAAACTATTGGATAGTGATATTCAAGTGTATTCACAAAATTTCTGACTTTTTTTAATAATCAGCAATATTTCATCGAAAAATTCCTAAACAAAATTAAACCAAGTCTCGCAACATGTTCACCATAAAAAGTATTGACATTCCGAGAAGAGACAAGTTAGCCATTTTACTACCTTTGACTATGAACTTGGCAAATTACTTAGTTGTTTTTTTCAAAACGCTATTGGTTGAAAACTGCTAGACCAAACATCCGATATTTAAAAATAAATAACATGTATATACCTTAACTTTACATCTTCAGAAGTTGATGACGACACATGAGGTAAGGAACGCTGAAAGCGGAGCCACAGTACACCATGAAGAACAGAGTTAGCTTGTAACGGTTGTGGATGTCGAATGGCAGATTCTGTGGATTGTTGACATTTGTATCATTTCATGCTTTTCACTACTGGAGTACAGCCTTTCCTCAACACTGAATTAAGGAATTTGGACCATTATCGCATCAAGTTGAGCCATTGCAGGTTAGGGCAGACATTTGTATAGAACTTCAATATTATTTGAAACTTTCATAGCCGTAATTGGACGAAATAGCAAAAAAAGTGTAATGCAACTTAGTATGACAGCACACTTGTAAATATGAGCCTACATTTATATACTTCATAGCACGTCGATCGGCTGCCATGTGAAATTCTTCTTCATAAGGAGTCATCCAGGGTCATCTTTAGTTTATTTCACGATTTTTGGAGCTCTGACCACCCTAGTCACAGGTGGTCACATTCGCATTACCCCCTCTGATGTGACCTCACATATTTTGCAATTTAAATATAAACATCTATAGATATGAGTATACCAGCACCTCAGCAGTGATTTAGTAGTTTCTAGGTTCGAATCCTACTTTTTTATTAGGGTTCCATAGCCAAATGACAAAAAAGGAACCCTAATAGTTTCGCTATATCCGTCTGTACACCTGTCTGTGGTTTTTCTCGTAAACTATTGGCAATATATAGACGAAATTTGGAAGGTAGGTGTAGTCTATGAACCGCTACACAACGACGTAGTGATATAAAGAAAAAGATTTTTTTGGGATAGGTCGCCATACACGTAACTGAAGTACGAAAAAAATTCATTGTTATTAACGTGAGAGGTATCTACGAAACGACAGGTCTTAAAAAATTATATCAAGGTTTCAAACAATTTTCTTTATTTAAGTCAACAGTTTTTGAGATATGCACTCCTAAAATCCTAATTTTTATTAGAGTCATGTGTCCCCTCCTCTACTAGTTAAACCATTGTTTTTGGATATGTGGAAAAAATTTATGACAAGAGTATATATAACGTAGTCAAAAGGAAAACTATCACAGCTCACTAGACTATATTATTTAACGAGTAATAGATTAACTTTTAAAATGTACTTGTATGTAAAAATTTTGTAAAAATTCCATAGAAAATGACAGATGGCGTTTAGCCAATAAGCGAAAACTTAAAAAACCCTTCGTGTGCGAGTCCGATTCGCACTTGGCGTGTTTCTATTTAGTACATATTCGTTGGAAAATAAACTTCGCGCAACTGTTGGCCAAAAAAGCTAAATAAACAAATTCTACTTAAAATGCGTACTATTTTAGCATAGTAATAACCTATCACAATAGAATGGATTACTAATTAAAAATAGTCTATAATGATTTAAATATACGTAATTTTTTTATATTGAATTAAGTAGGTACCTACATAATCAGCAAGTAACAAAATTTTAATAAACACTGTAAAAGTTTATCAAATATTTTGGAAATCGAACGCTTATGTAACATCAGTCGACATTTTCGGCCAGTGTTTTTATGTGGAAATAATTACCTCGCCAGGAACACCGCCATGATCGCCAGGTCCTCCGTGGTTTCGTACGAATTTCGTCATCACATTTCTGCTTAATTTACTGGTAATACGTGAAATTGGAGCTAACATTTTATTTTTCAAAGATTCTCTCAAATGCAGAATAATCTATTCTGTGATGCAGAAAATTATAAATGAATTTTTTTTTTTTTTACTCAATCAGTCTGCTTTCTGAAATATCACCACCACAGATTCATTACGTCACACAAAAGACAATAGAGAATAGAATTACGTCTGTTGTGTTTTCCAAATATCATCGATATTTACAAAATAAAATGCAAGCTTGATCTTAAGGCGAAATCCTACACAAAAAAAAAATCCCGGGATCTCGCCTGTGTTTGTCTGTTCCCCGCTAAATTCTTTGACATGTTTTTACTGAAAAAATAGGTATACCTAGCAAGGTAATGAAGGTATCTTTAAATACAGAAGGTATAAATGAGAGCAGATCAAACTAGTAAAACAAAATAAATAATATTTATTTATTTATTTCTACGAAATTATACTGTTGCCTAATTATACAGTTAGTTATACATAATACGGTTCGTAGAGTGACCGGTTGTACCTGCGAAATAAACACATTTTCATTAAAGTTAAGCAAGAGCATTTTTTATTTAAAAAAATATCGCCACGTAGACAAATGCCTATTTTGCTATAAAGTAGGTACAAAATATTTCTCCATAAAAATAGGAACGGGGATTTTAAGCCTAACCTGTTTAGTATTCTTTGTGGTCTTCGGACTTCACGACTCTTAATCTTAACTTCTTAGATAAGAAAATCAAAATCACAGTCATAAGTATATGACAGTAATTATCTTTAAAATATTTAATTGTAAAATCATTGTAATCACTTTAATTACGATGGGTAATTGTATTATCAACTTTGTGTAGTATTCGTGCTACTTGGTGCTGCCCTAAATTCTGCCGTTCAACTTGTTAGTAGGTAGGTAGGCAGGTACTTGTCATAATCATTATTAAATTATAAGTTTCTAAACACAATATCCACTACCTACTTATTTTAAAACAAAGTCCCCCTGCTGCGTCTGTCTGTATATCTGTCTGAACGCAACGATAAACTCAAAAACTATCGAACGAATTTTTATGCGATTGTCACCAATGAACGAAGTGATTCACAAAAAAAAGGTTTATGTGTAGGTATAATTAATTACTTAATGTATTGAATAAACTGGTAGAAATATGACGATGATTGTTGAAGATATCGAAAAAAATCAAACCGACTGGGAACTTTCATCGAAAACACTGCCATAATCCCTTTGGGCTATTACAGTACAATGTACCTACGAAGGAATTGTTCCACTTTTATAGTTCTAAAGAAAAATTCGCGGTGGCGAATGTCTATTTTTTATCTTTATAGCTTACTACACGTACCTATTTTAATATTTAAAAAATAGACATATATAATGGAGTAATTGGAAAGCTATTTGCAAGGATAAGATATAAATAGTTATGAAATTAAATATGTTAGTTATCTTAAGCAATTCATGTACATTATAATTGTCCTTTACACCATATACAATTTAAATTAATATCTTTGGAGTTATCGCAAAATTTTAACTATCACGCGACAAAATAAATTCAAGCGGTTCCACACCGCGCGACACGCGTGATATATTTAGGTAGAACTTATCCATGTTGTACACAAAGAAATATTTTAGTTTGTTTTTATGTAGGTATTATACTTTACTTATTCAAATACCTATCTTAAGAACTGGAAATAATATAGGTACGTTAAAATACTCCAAGTAGGATGAACATTTGTCACATTTAAAATCTAGTACACATGCTCGACGCAACAAGCTGATATGATACTACGACAAAAAAACTTAGGCATTATATGCTCTGCTACCCGTACGAAGCCGGTACGGATCGCTAAGTGTAACTAAAATAAAGTTTTAAACAGTTATAATTTTGACAATATTCAAAAATATTCCGTGTTCACTCATATACCTAGCTATTAACTGAATCATATTTTATTACTGGGGTGACATGCGCATAACCAGATTTTATTATCCTATCGTAACTCTCTATAGGTTGTATTCCTAATAATTGTTGTAAATGCAGTAACGTTTTGTAAAATCATTTAATAAAAATATATATTTAAGCAAATATCTTAGAGTAGGTACAAGAAAGAAATTTAAAACGAATCAAGAATGAAATAAGTACCTATGTAAGTCACCGACTTATAGGTACCTAGGTCACGGTACAAGTCGGTGTATGTAAGTATTCAATATGAATGAAAAACTAAATAAACGTTATTCTTACCTTAATCCTTTATAATTTTTTAAGTTGATGTACAACGATGAGGAAGGGTAAAGCCATGGCGGTGCCAGTGTACCACATGAAATGGAAAGTCATCCAACTTTTGCTATGGATATTGAAAGGAAGATTCTGTAAAAAACGAAAAATATGTCATCAAAAAGAAACGCCAACGTTACATACAAGAATATTTGCATTATTGCGCATATATACAAAGTAACTAAAATAATATCATTCGCTTAATAATTACTTTTAGGGAAAGTTATTGAAGTGACACGAATTACGTAACAGAAAAATCAAGCAAATTATCTATTTTAAAATTAAATAAAAAACCTTTTTACCTCCCCAGGCACTCCGCCTGATTCATTTCTAACAAATTTCGGCGTGAAATTCCTTCCTAATCGTTGGGAAATTCGAGAGAGGGTGTACATTGTAAGTATTTAGAAAATATTATGAAGTTAAGCTTAACAAAATGTCCGGAGTAGATAAGATAAGAATATCGACACCTATATTCGATGACTCCTACCTGCGATCAACTCAATCGACAGATAAGGCAAGTGTGAAATGTAAAGCGATATGACGTAGGTTATTTTAAGAACGTACGACAAGTTGGAAAATAACTATATTTCTATATTATTATTATTACATAAATAATAAAAAAAGATGACTAAATTTATTATTAGGACAAAATACCTAAATGATAGAAATAAAATCAGGATTGCATTTAAATGTTCAAATGTTTAATAAAAAGATAATGGTAACTTTTTAAAGAATTTTTACTTTGTTGTTCTATATTTAGAATAGAATTACTTAATAATTTAAAAATAACAGTTATACTTATGTATTTATCACTAACATTTTCGATTTCTTTTGCCTATATTTTACTTTTTAATTTGTCAATGGTACATACAATATTGCCACCTATTGCCACCTCGGATTGGCCACATTTCTATCAAATGTTCAAAAGTGGTACATAGTTAGGAGGCGCGAGTTTATTTACTTGATTGTATATTTGGCCCAACAGACTGAAAAGACAAACCACTGTGCCTGTAAAGCCCCCATGATGACTGCCAGCATTCCTGACTTGTGCTTCAATAATGCCTTATATTGTTAAGATAATACCATAATCTTTTTTTTAATTTATTTAAATAATACCATAAACTATTTGTAATCTAATCAAACACTTTGAAATAAATCTCAGAACAATTACTAAAGCCATAGAAGGCATTTTTGTATTTACATATATTTGTTTCATTTTCCACATGGTTTCAGTGTGAGTGAAAAAGATGTAAGTATATATGACGGTTTGCTTCAACCTGCTTGTACCCCCTTCTCAGTGACATTAGTCTGACTAGACAGACGGACGTTTGCATGAAATTATTTAAATATTTGATAATTTAGGAGTAAATTATTAAATAAATTTGTGCGAAATAAATTCGCCATAAAAATGGTTTGTGTTTAACTTTAAATATATCGATGACGTTGTTGGCTACGCACAAGGGCGGATCCAGATTTCAAGTCAGGGGGTCACGTATTCGAGCTCTAGTCACGATAGGCTCGAATTCGAATACAATTATAAATCTAAATAAAAAGAAGAATCGTGAAATGTATCGTGATAGCCCGAGCGTAGCGAACGTGTTTCAAATTTATAAGGCCATGTGACCGTGGATCGAATCCGGGCGTGTACCAATTAGTTTTTCTGACTTAAGTGCATAATTATAACTGACTCCGTGTCTCGGAGAGCACGTTAAGCAGTCGGTCCCAGTTGCTGTCAATAGATGGCGGTCAACACAATCCACCGACCCACACTGTAGCAGAATGGTGGATTTAAGCTTCAAGCCCCTCATCCTTGGGGGAGGCCTAAGCCCCTGCGGTGGAGTATAATGAGCTGATGAAATGGAATAAAATTATTGGAAATGATAAAGTAAATTCTAGGTCTAATCTGTCTAAATCGAGTTTCATAGATATTCAAATACTTTTCTCAAATGTGTCGCTTTTTGCTTTCGTTAGTAATTGCTAGTAATTGTTTTGCAAGAATTAATGCAAGTCGAAATATATCATTCAAAATTATTGAAGACATAACCGACCACAGTGTGTAATTATACCCATGAAAATAACATTTTCGTTTTCGGCCACAAATCGACGGCTCTTATGATTCAACAGTCAAATTCCTCAATTCAATTCCGAGTCAATTTTGTTTACTGTGTGAAATATTAAATTTCAAAGTAAGCGAATTACAGATTCAGAAGATTTTATACAATTGTTAGATAAGAGATACAACAACGCTGTTGAAACCAACAATAAGTTTTTGTGAGTCTCTCGCACCTTCGTAAAGAAATGGAATAATTGATATTATTTTTTTATTTGTAATATTTTTATTCTATAGAATTCTACTGTATTAGCGACTGATTTTTATATTAATTGAAAACCAACACTGCACACTACTCGAACAAAACAAAAAATCATACACTAATTTCATGGGACACCGAAGTAATATAATATTTTTGACCAACAGTAGAGCGATCACAAAATCATTTTATCGAAATGCTTTTTTAAATTCGATCTTCAACCTGTAAAGTTTACTTAAATCCGTATAGAATGATTTTGATATTAAAACATTAACATATCTACATTGTTATTTTCGACCTAGAAAGATACAACCATTAACAGAAACTTAATTTTCAGATATTTTATCGTATTCCATGAGATAAGTATTTGAATTAATTGGAGGGAGTTGTGCAGTGTGGGTTTTCAACTAGTATGAAAATTGGACTCTTATTAGGCAGAATTCCGATGAAAATAAATAAAAAAATCAAAAAATATCAATTACATTTTCTTACGTAGGCACCTACTAGAGACACACAAAAACTTTCTGTGTTGTGCTGTTGTATCTCTTATCTAATGATCGTATAAAATGTTCTGAATCTGTAGTTTTTTTTTTACAAAGTAAAATTTCTCTTACTCGGGAGTTTTGCTTTTGCATTTATAACCATAAGAACCATCGATTTATGGCAGAAAACGAGCAAATCATTTCTTTGCGTATAATTGCACAATGTGCGACATTTCGAGATTTTTTTGCTTAAAGTTTTTATACATTGAAATTTAAAATTACATATCTCAATCATCGGCCGATTGCACGTTATTTGCTTTTTAGAATTATTGAATTTTACGACATGTTTCACGAAACTGGCACGTACGAGCTTTATTTTCAAATCACCAAAAAAAAAAAATGTTTTTCTGACGTAGTTTCTTGTTAGAATAATCAATGGCGTATTCAATATGTATATAGCAATAACACTGACAAGAACGAAAAGCACCTAGTATAGTATGTGCATTTCAATTAAGGAAGTCAGTAAATATTACCGTTTGAAATAGACCTACTTAAACAATATTATTTGAATAGTACATTTAATAATAATTTTAATGAATGTGTTTTTTCGTAGTTAATTTGAATTAGGTATATGAAACTTCCTCGTATCATGTTGGTTAGTTTTATTTCATTTTTAAATATTTGTACCTATGAGTCTAGGTTTACTTCAAACGGCAGGTAATATCGTACCCACTGATCTCCTTAACTGAGATAAATAGCTCGGTGCTTTTAGTTCTTGTCGGTCTTAATATAATTATACACTTTAAGTACGTTATTTGACATTCTAGCAAGATACCATGCCAGAAAAATAATTTTATTTGGTGATTTAAAAAAAAGCGCCTGTGTCAGTTTTGTGAAGTATGTCCTAAAATCCGTAATAATTCCTAGAAACGCCACCTAAAACGAAATTAATAATACCTCCATTCGAATTTTCAGTAAAAAGAATCCTGGTCGTCAACTATATGTTAGATAATTTTGGATGCTATTTTTAGGCGTAAATTGCTAGCCAAAAAATCGACACATTTTTAAAAAAGTAATTGAATGTCATATGAAACTAGATTTTCAGCCCATTGAGTAGCGCAAGGTGCGGAACACACGACCATGCTGCGCGGGAATATAAGACTTGAATCGTACGAACTATACCTATCTATTAACTACATTATACGATCTAGCGCATCATGTAATTTATAATAACGGCACATAGTAGTATTACGCGTCTTATGTGCTTGCCATCAACCAAACCATTTATTTCACTAAAATCAAAGAGATTAAAAAAATGGTCAGTGATCGAGTCACAGAGGGTTGAGCTACACCCAGCCCAGGGGGGTCATGACCCCCATGACCCTCTCCCTGGATCCACCCTTGGCTACGCACTATTTACCTTCATTGTTTAAATAAGTTAAGAAGAATTTGGGGGCTACGTTCGAATCTTAAGCAGCAATGATTTTGTATCAGCTATATTTTTCTTTCTAATGCTTTATTCTACATGTTAGAACAATTTAAACATATGTAAAATTTACATTCCTTCTAGAACTTTAGTAATTGGTCTGAGGAATAAACGTACATTCTTTGGCAAATGGTAAAAATATCTATGAAAAATATACTATCCTATGGCAACATCGGTTGTTAAAAAAAAACTGTTTGAGGGTCTGTCAAAGGAAAGTGTTCTGTCTGTGGTTCTGTCTGTCGTTCGCCCGCTCGCTCAGCCACGCTTGCTTGCCACAAAAATCGGTTTGGGGCACATGCATTTTACCCCGTTTATTTCATTCTAACATTGCCGTTGACGAATCATTCTCGTAGAAGACTAAATACTGTAGCAAAATTCGAAATGGCAGATCTAGACGATTTCTTCGCTAAAAAGGACCGCAAAAAGTCTAAGTCGGTCAAAAAATTCTCGACCACCGACGAATTAGCTAAGAAATTAGATGACCCAAAACAGAAGACCGAAGTTAGACCGAAGAAGGAACGACCAACCCAAGAAGGGGAAGAAGGAACCCGCGGCCCGGTAAAGTTTCCTAAATATTGCATAAATATAGGTTTTAACCATTATTGAAGTCATACGAACTGTCAAAATTCATATAGTGACGTATTCCATAGCTCATCGTCGATGATTAAGCCAAAGTTAATGAAAACATGTTTGTCGAAAACAGTTTTTTAACCCGGATTAGGTAAAAACGAAAATTTACTCGTAACATATCACAAATTTTTATAAAGAATCACCTACTTGTTCACCTGTAACGAACTTTGTTAACTTATTTAAACAGGTCTTTACTGAACCTGAAAACGACCTGTAAATGGCGATTACAAAAAAAAGCATGCTAGCATATCAATAATTCTTCTAGAAAGTTTAACAATGATCACACAACTCTTTGGCAATTTATTCTTCTATGGTCTTAACAGTGAAAACCACAATAATACAAAATTTCAGAAACTAATCTCATGATAACCTATTAACATACCTACCATTGAAATAATTTATTTTTCTAATATTACAAATGCTAAATTATCATGAAAAACAGTAGAAATGTAAAGATAGAACTATAAAATCTAGACTAATATTGAAAACAAATATATTGCCTCATATTGATAACTTTCACAAGCATCTACATTAACAGATTGTGGGCGCCTGTTTGGGCACTGTACGTGAAGGCAAATAGAGCTCTTAATTCTAACAATGTAAAGATTTATGAAATATGTATGCATTTAACTACATAATTTAACTGCAAATAAGAAATCTTACTACCTAAGTAATAGGTATATGAAAGAAAGTAGTTGAAATAATAATTTTTTTTTTAAAACATGTTCAATTTTCTAAAGTTTGTATTAAGTAGATCATTGTAAATAATTTTGTACAAGTTGAACCGATGTAGGTTAGAACTGGTAATTACCTTTTTTTTTTCATTTCATCAGCCCTTTTTATACCCCACTTTAGGGGCTTAGGCCTCCCCTCAAGATGAGGGGGCTTGGAGCTTAAATCTACCACACTGCTCCAATGCGGGTTGGCAGATTGTAACAACCGCCATCAGTACCGACCTTACCAGTGCAAGTTTTTAAATTAGCTTGCAGTATAAGGTGCCAGAGGGCATGCAGTATATGTTTCTACATCACATTAGTCAATTACTAAAAGGAAAAAATTAATGGCCTGATAGTTAAATAATCAAATAATGAGTTATTATTACCCATTATTTTGATTTGTTTTTATCCATTTTGCTATCTTGAATAAATATTCAATTTCTTATTACACTTTGTGTATATTGACTGCCTCAATACTTTTAAATTTTGATTTAACTAATTGAATATAATTTAATTATAGAAGTGTGTCTATAGTTTTTTTGTCTTTCCTTTCTATAGGAATAACAAACATTCATTTCGGCGTATGCTTTAGAGTTCCCTCATCTATGTCTGAGTATTTTTATCATTGACTAACAAAAATATAGACAAATGTGTTGTGATAAAGTGGTCATTTTGGTTCTCGTAAACATTACACACACAAGGTAAATCTTCATTAAACTGACACAATATAAATATTAAGTCACAGTACGTCCACTCAATATGAAACTCAAATTAACTTTTTTTTTGTAAATTACCTTCAATTTCAGATTTTAATTTGATTTCTGCAATTCCTGACCCTAACTGCGGAGCCAATAGTTGCGGGTTAGATTCCCATCCGGGACAAATATGAATGTGGAGATGTCAATTTGTTCCGTTTCTGGGTGTAAAATATGTATATATGTAGGTATATATTAATAAAAAAAGGATGTTCAAGTATGTATATCAGTTGTCTTGTTCCCATAATACTAGCTTTGCTTAGTTTGGGACTAGATGGCGCAGTGTGGGATTTCCCAGGTATTATTATTATTATAACTAAAAGTAAACAACCCATAATATAGGTATTCATTGTACACAATTTTCCTCTGCCATTGGGAAAATGGCTTGTAACTGTATTAAAATAGAACACCCAATAAATCAGCTATCAATAGCCTTTCTGGAAATCTGAAGCATATAATAAGGAGCTCCAAACTACTCACAAATAAACAAAACAAAAATCCTAAAAATGCAATCCATTGTTCTGGTTTGACTATATTCATTTAAGTACCTAACTGTTGGTGAATGCCTATTTTGCATGCTGGTTACCACTGCTGCCACCCAAGTTTTATCAAAAAGACCAGCAGACTCGTGGTCGGCAGATGTCCCTTTAATGAACCTGTTTAAAACTGAATATTCACATGGGCCCCCCAGAGTCAGTGAGTCTGCTTAGTGGGTTCTTAATGACATAGGGATTTTAGTTTTTTATTTTTGTAATGTAATAGTACAGGCTTAATTACATAATAATTATCTGCACCTTTATGTATGCGTATTGCGAGATGCAAGTGCGCTTTGTACTACTTGATTTACTGGACCGTGGGATATAAATTAATTCATTCGCACACATAAGAAACACAATATTAGAGTATCTTCGGCATGACATAACTGTGCAGTAGGCATCTGTTTTTAATTTATATGAACACTTCATTTTAATTATAATAATTAAAATTAGGGACTAATAATTAATCGGTTTAATAATTATAAAAATATGCTGAATCAGCTCTTTTCAGTCAATCAGCCAAACAACTATTGTGTTGTATAAATTATATGTTTCTATTATTGATGCATGTAACCTAGTAAATGTTTGCAAATTCACATTAAATTTTCATTGGTCAGAACTATTTGGCTTTAGTACATCCAAATGAAGTGAGGCTACTGATCTATCTTGTCATACTTTGGCACTGGGGTCATTAGATAATGTTAATTGGGTTTTATTATTAGAACAATACAACACAAGCTAATGAATGTTTTGATAATGTATTAGTTTTGTCTTTTGATAGGTAGTATTAGAAGACTTGGTTAATTAATTCTCATATTAGAGCGGTGCCTCTAGAATGTTCAGGCCACATAAAGTCAATTAATTTGACAGCAGCGTTTGGTTATAATAGAGTTATAAATGTCAATACACAGTATTGAAGTGGCATTACGCAATTTTCCGGGGTTGAAAATGGCGCGCGGGTATTTCATGAAGGTGCAGAAGGCGCGCGCGGACCTTGCGCTCTGAAACTCGAACTAAAACTCGTTATCTTGCACCAGCTAACTAGAGTATGAGTGGTTAGACGGTAAACGCAGAAGAGAGCTTCTAGTCAATTTGTACTTTTATGTCAGGCAGACTTAACGTGACACTTTGGTTTCTTCGTCCAAGATTGTTCGATTTGCATATTCTTGCATACTCGTGTAACAATGGAAATGAACTATCTAAATTCTCAGCGCCGGCCGTGGGGTAGAGTGAGAATAGCGGTTGCTCTAGATGCCAGCTGGCAAAAGGCGCCAAAAAACCAAATGCGAAAAACAATTTTTAACGCAAAATAAAGTTTTGATGGTGCCTTTTGAGAGGCGTGGAAGCAGTTGCCAGCTCACATCTTTCAAAAACAGCATTGCTCCCTGGTGGCTTATA
The DNA here is from genome assembly GCA_949709985.1 of Luffia ferchaultella. Classification (NCBI taxonomy): domain Eukaryota; kingdom Metazoa; phylum Arthropoda; class Insecta; order Lepidoptera; family Psychidae; genus Luffia; species Luffia ferchaultella. The sequence goes on from OX453269.1 coordinate 4,771,042, forward strand.
ACCGTAAAACATGTCTAAGAACTTACCCTGAGGTTATAACTTCTAAACCATTAACCGTATAAAAACGCATTTACTGCAATGCCTAGGTAGCCCTTATTTTTATTTAAAAATATCTAAAAACCTACCCTTAACAACCTACGTGATGCAAGAAACCGCATCGAAATAATTCATCTAGTTTTTGAAGAAAATGGTAACAGCATATGCACAAACTTAGAACTAAATACCCCTAAAGCATATATAGCGTCTCTGTCGGGTCGTGGGTAAAAACACAGTAATTAAATTTTTTCGTTGTTTTTTTTACCCTCATAACTATAACACCACTAAAGCGATTTTGATGAAACTTCACAGAAAAAAGTATTTCGTGAATCAAGAAAATATTATTTGATATAGGTATAATGAAGAGGATATTTTTCTGAAAATATGCAAATTTATTGTTGTTGCAAGACATTTTCGTTGGTCTGAAGAAATATTTCTTTACTTTGAGAGAAAATATCTTCTTGATATTTTCTTGGTTTAATAAAAATTTTTTTCCCTGCTCCATCTTAAATAAACAATCCTATGGTTCTAAATTATAGTATTGTACATAAAAGTACAAATCGACTAGAAGCCCTTTTCTGCATTTACTGTCTAACCACTCATACTATAGCTATCTGGTGTATGATGGAGATTCGAGTTTCAGTGCGCAAGGTCCCCGCGCGGTGCTTTTTACCCCCGAGAAATCCCCGCACACTGGTTGCAACATGCAATTCATAGAGTAATATAGGTATATAGGTTTTATAGAGATTCAGCTTGATTATTTGGGTGCCTGTTTTATTTGAACCACATTCAGATGGCGCTATCAGATTACTATTTTATTAATTGCCCAACAATAGATGTCGCTACGGCTAGTCATCTAGCGGTTCATTATAGTATTTTAATTTATTATTAGTAGTATTTAATATGTTTGTTATAAAATAAAACATATTTGTTTTAAAGTGAAATACTTTATTAGTATACACATAAAAGGGCACATACAATTGTCAAAAACTAGCTATTCTTTAATGGCACAAAATCCTGGAGCATTTCATGTCTACTTTTCAAAAGATCAAAAACGTGAGCAAAATGTAAGACTCCGTGATTAGACAAACCATACAATATAATATCATTATCATAAACAAACATGTCATTAAATTACATACGAAATTAGAGCAAGTAGAGAAAGAGTGTCTCCGTCATTACTTTGAATCCAGTCCTCAAACCTTTTAGGAAAACGACATAGATCAGGGAATTGGTGCATTGGAACCACATTGGAACGCTTGGCTTCGTACTGCCTAGAAAATAAACATATCAGTTTGAGGCTTATGTACTCTTTGAATTTGTTGAAAAGAATACTGATCGTAGTATAGGAATTAGGTACATGTACTAACTAGTAATTTTGCATCCACAACATGGTCTACAGCCGGGTTCCATTTTTCAACAATTATAGTTATGCAATACAATAAAGAAATAATAACGAGACAAATAAACTTAATAACAAAATAGCATGGAATCTGGATTAAATGGGAACAAATCACAAAACTTGCACAAAACTATCGTAATAAAAAAAACAAACGTTTTGTCAAATTTAAACATTTCAAGTTTTTTTATTTTCATTCCTTGGGTTCTTGCTCTTTTAGGCCACATTTCTCAAATTTGTTTAGAGATATGTATGTATTAAAATTGAATTTTAATTATAACATAAATATGTGTAGTAAATGTCCGCAAAATATAGTTTTCGTATTTTATTTATAATATGTAATAATAAATAAAGTATAGAAAAATAGGTAGACAAAATATATTTTTTTCACTAGTAACTCACATTAAATAGTGTATTTGAAAGACATATAGATGTCGCTAATTAAACTATAATATACAAAATATTTTTTCAAGTAAGTGATTAGCCCATAGTGCAATCCCCCGAAAATGCGAAATGTCACTTCGATACTGTGAATTGACATTTATGACTCTATTAAAACCAAACGCTGCTGTTAAATTAATTTACTCTATTGTATTGTATCACTGCCCTGCCATTTTTGGGAGTTGAGCAAAATAAAAATAAGTTTGAGCAGGGTTTCTAATCAGGTGTTCAACAACTAAACTTCGAAATTCTTTAAAAAACAGCACTTTTTAACCAAATTACTCCACTAGTTAACTAACTTGTTCTGTCAATGAAAATATTCGAGGCGAAGCCGAGTGCTTATAATAAGCAGATGACTAGAATAGCCAGCTTACTGAGTACGTGCATTATACAACGTTTTTCAATACATTGCGATTACAATTAGGTAGATACTTCAAATGTAATAGTGCCGGGAACTAAGTGCGGCTGCGGGTTATTTTTCGCGGTTTACGCATGCGTTACAAACAGAATGCTCGTTTGTGAGTGGTGTAAAGTAAAAAAGCCCAGTACTGTAAAATAGAACATTAAGGTACAAGTTTTGATGCCATAAAGACTGTATTAGCGAATGTATTGAAATATTTATTTACATTTAAACTAAATAATGCAAGTTATGAAAACCATGTAGGCAAAGCTAAAGTAAAAGCTTGTACTAGAACATAAATTATGTAATATTTAATTATTTTTTATTTATATCCAGGAGGAGGAGGAGTGGAAGGAATATGAAGAAACTGTCAAAGACTACACAGGTCTTAAAATACAGGTATACAAATTTTTATATCCTCAAAGTTAGTAATTCAAGTGAATTGACTATTTGATGATTATACCCATATATGTAGTGAAATAATGTCATAAGAAATCTCATGTATTTGTCAATTCTCCCTGTCACTGAACTATCAATGAAGCACTGCAATGGCGGCCGCATAAGTATTCATACGTAACAAACAAACAAAAATCAAATAAAATTTATATTAGTACAGATAGAAAGTTTAAGTACTTCCACAAGCCCATTGTACCCCACTGCGGGGGTTTAGGCTTCCCCCAGGTTGAGAGGATTAGAGCTTAATCCACCACGCTGTTCCAGTGCGGGTTGGTGGATTTTAAGGACTGTATCCGAAACCGACGTCTTAACGTGCTCGTCGAGCCCCGGAGTCAGTGATAGCTATGTACCTACTTAAGTCAGGAAAAACTCATTACTATACGCACGGATTTAAAGCGTGGCCGCACGGCCTTCTAAACTAGATATTGGTTCGCTGCGCTCAGGCTATTATATTAGATTGATAATGTTACATTGCAAATTGTTGAATCGTAACCTCGTGGAGGAGTTTTTTTTTCGAAATGGTGTACATGGAGTGTCATAGCTTTTGACACCATTTTGAAAAAATCTGTAATAACTGTTCAACATTGCCTTTTTTATTATTTTTGAACTAGCGACCGCCCGCAGCGTCGCTTGCGTAGACTACACATTCCTGTTTTAGGTAGTATTAACATTCGAAATGGTTTATACGTAGGTACTTTTTGCTGAAACTAATATTGGGTACACCCATTCAAACTTTCAATCTTCATTCTCCCCACTCCTTTAAGAAAACCGGTACTCCCATACTTTCACCTCCCATTTACCACCCTTAAAATGTGAAAATCCAAAAATCCTGAAACACGTCATTATATATTTATTTTAAAATTTTTATGTTTCTAACTTTAAAGAACAAAGATTCTCATACAAAGCACCTCCATCCCTCCTTTAAATTTGAAATTTCCAAATATTCCTTTCTTAAAAAATTAATACTCACGCTATAAAATAAACCACTGTTCCAAATTTCGGCTTTCTAGACTTAGTAGTTTCGGCTTTATCTACGCTGATAGATCAGTGAGGACAAACGACAGACAGCCACAAAAAGTAACTGATGTCACTCTTGACAACCTTCTCTCACGTCTGCAAAGTTTCATTAAAATCTGTTCAGCCGTTTTGGAGATTAGCTCGAATAGATACATAGACGTACAGACAGACAGACGGCCAAAAAGTAGTGTATGTCACTTTTGACCACCTCCTTTTCATACCCATGAAATTTCATTAAAATCGGTTTAGCCGTTTTAGAGATTAGCTCGAATAGACAGATGGACGTACATACAGACATACAAAAAGTAGTGTATGTCACTTTTGACTACTTCCTTTCCACATCTGTGAAGTTTCCTCAAAATCGGTTAAGCCGTTTTGGAGATTTGCTCGAATAGACAGACAGACAGATAGTATTATTTTATACATATAGCCTATAGCCTTCCTCAATAAATAAACTATCCAACACAAAAAGAATTTTTCAATTCGAACCAGTAGTTCCTGAGATTTGCGCGTTCAAACAAACAAACAAACAAACAAACAAACAAACTCTTCAGCTTTATAATATTAGTATAGATAAAAATACTTTAACTTCACATTGGCAAAATACTAAATCAAGAAGGTCGCCACAATATAAGAAGATGAATAACCCGCTGAAGTAAAATAGGTGAATAATAGAATGTTCCTTTCTTTTTCTGTAGATAATTTTATTGTTTTTTAATAGTTCTGATATGAATGTAGTTATTTGTGACATTTTTCAATAGATGTAAATTAGACACAAATAAAAAAATGTCAAACTCACTCATATATGAAGAATGTTCTTTGTGATAAGGGTGCAGTTAAATCTTTACTGCCACATGTTCAATAGTGATTTTATAAGCATTCTGTTTTTCCTTTTGAGGTATAAAATCCTGAAAAGAAACTTTTTGCTTCTTTTAGGTGCTGCAAGGTGGCGTTGCGGGCGGTGGCGCAGGTGGGGCCCAGCCAGATTCGGGCGCCGATGACGGCTCCGTCGACGGTCAGGGCAAACCTAAAGGACCCTGGAACAAGCCGGTGAGGAAATAAATGGGAATATTGGGACTAACAGAGTGACTCAGTGTTACTGTCGCTGACGAGTCGTGGCGAGTTGTTGCTATACTTATATAGCTATCTTACACGACCACAGTGTGAAGCCGGCGTCGATTGACATTGCAATAGTTTGAGGCAAAACGATTATTGTTGAACATGTCGGAAAAAAATCAAGCCGACTGGAAGCTTTCATCAAAAACGCTGCCTATTCCCTTTGAGATATAACAAAACAATGTATAAGTGTATAAACATATTAGTTTTTCAATAATATATCTTGTCTGTCTCACAAAACAATGTATGGAGGAATTGTTTCTCTTCTATGGGACTAAAAACAAGTCCGTCATGGCATATGCCTATCTTTTGCGTATAGCTTACTATACCTACTTTTACATTTAAAAAAATGGTGTCTTATGATGTGGTAATTGGAAAGCAATTTATACGGGTACAATATTAATCCTTATGAAATTAAATACGTTATTTACCTTCAGAATTTCATGAGCATTATGATTGCCCTTTACACCATACAATTTAAATTAATATCTTAGGAGTTATCGGGAATTAAAAAATATCGCGGGACCAGCGGCCGGGTTCCGCGCGGCCATACTGATGACGCGACGCGCGTAGTTAGGCAGAAGTTATCAATGTTGAATATATTAAAAAAATTTGTTAATTTTATAGATATATATTCTCTACTTTTTCAAATATTTACAGAATTGGAAAACAAGTAGCATGAATTTACGTTACATTTAAATATAATTAAATCCAATCCACATGGTCGACGCAACAAGCAGATACGACACTGTGACAAAAAAAATACTTTGGCATATATGCTTTGCTACCCGTGCAAAGCCGGGCGGGTCGTTAGTGTTATATAAAAAAATTCTTATTATTATTACTGGTATTTTTTATTACATTTAAATTTTTTTACTTGCTGCTGCTATGATATACATGTTAGCATATAGTCCTGAGTATTACAAAGTTACAAACTAAATTTTAAAATAACTAATTATCCACAAGTACAATATCTTAAATACTTGTTACGGGCTTTAAAATAAAGTTAAAATTTAATGAAAATATTATCAAATAACTTTTGTGTACGACTAATAAACATTATGCCTATACAGCAACCGGTGCCTGCGGCGCCGGCGGAGCCTGAACCGGTGGCGCCCCCGGAGCCCGTCAAGAGCGGTGCTTACGTGGCGCCCATGCCGAAGCTGCGCCCCGTTGAAACCACACGCCGTAACCAGCCCGTGAGTGGCAAATTTTGTATCATATAGTGGACCAGTGAAATATTGATAGAATACTGCAATGGTTTAAAAATCCCGTTCCTTGTTTTAAATTTTTAAAGATTTTTTTTTATAAATTTAGTGAAAATCAATGACTTGATAGTGGCAACACTAACAATTGATGAAATACTGAAATTACTACAACAATATATTTCAAAGGTTGTACAGTAAATGAATATTATTTATTTATTTAATATTGGTCACCTACCCTATTTTTTGATAAGATGTTAGTGCAATGTAACACTTGGTAGTGATCGTGATTGTACTATACTAACTTGTGCATTTAGATAGTGCAGTAGTTAATAAATGCCATCTTTTAACTAATAGTACTAAAAATCAATGGTGAATCAGAGCGTTATTAGTATTATAAAACAGCTGTCTTGTCTTATACGTTGTCGTCACGGCCCCGCTCACCTGGCACAAAATTTGTATCTCTAGAAGCTGGCCCCAGACATACACAACGACGACTACTTCCCGGTGCTGGGCGCCGCGCCTGCGGGGAAAAAGCCGGCCGGTTGGAGCACCGCGGGTGCCGCGCCGCGCCACCACGCGCCAGCCGCGGGACGCCAGCAGTTGGCGCTGGGCAACAGGTTCAACGCTCTCAATGATGATAGCTAGCCAGGTAAACAATTTTTCGATGGGGCTAACGCCCTTGAATTCATTGGCGGCGCTAGTATCAATGGATCTATAAATGTGAAATATCGAACATTATATTATTATGTTTGTGGCTAATCACTAATTAGCTTGGTTTTAATAGAGTCAGAAATGTCATTTCACAGTATCGTAAATGACAAACGCTATTTAGTGGGGATAAAGGCCGGCGCGTGGGGATCTCGCGGACTAAACTTGAACTGAAACTCGTCATATCGCAACGGGTACACATCAGCAAGCTAGAGTATGAGTGGTTAGACAGGAAGTGCAGAAGAAGGCTTCTAGTCAATTCGTACTTTTATGACAGTAACAATAACAGTAATAAAAGAGGTACAAAATATAAAGTGCACTGCATCTTTTTGTAGCGAAGGAGAACGGAAAAAAATATTTACAAGAAATAGTAAATAAATAATTTTTTTAAAGTGTGAAAGGAGAAATCAAGTATGTCAAAGTCATAAACGTACCTATCTATATGCATTTCTAGAAAAAAAATTTAAAAAAACTTCCTATGAAATACAAATAAGTTTGTATACCTGCACTATATAAGTGTAGTATGCCACATAAATTCCTTGGATACCTATTTAAAAAAAAAAAAAACTGTGTTTTTGGCCTGTTTCTTACACTATCAATCCTGAACAGTACAATTCAGAAATGATTATTTAGACAATGTTTAGATAAAATGTATTTTGAGTCTATCTTTTGATTGTGAAATCTGAGTTGATTAAAAAAAAAAAGACAAATATATTATAATTTAACTGGTTCTGATAAACGTTTACTTAAGGATGAAATCAATTAAACAGTAATAATAATATTATTAATAACTTTACTTTCAATAAAAACATGTACACAAAGACATATTAAACTACAAATGAGTAAATATAAAATTGTAAAAACTATGTTAGTAACAAAACTACTTGGGGGAGTCGACGTAGTGGGACAAGGGGCAGAAGGGGCCCTGAGTTTCATGACATCACATTTCAAAATGTAATATTTCAACTATTAACGAAAAACTAGAAAATATTTCTAACTCTATAATATAAAGGAATAGAGGTTCAAAGTCCATGAACTAAAGATGATTAAGTTTGTATCTTTCCTTTATATAGTTTATCGTTTTTTGATTAGTAAATTTTTTCAAATGTTTGATTTGATGATGATTTTATTAAAAAATAATTGAAATGGAAATAATTTAATAATTTCTAGAAGTAAAATTGCAAAACGTGACATCGCTCTAGAGAAGGGGGAGTGTCACAATTGTGACCAGCTGTGACAAGGACAGGGGAGGGGGTCAAAAATTCATGAAATTCGTGTTACGGAATTTATGGATGGCCTCTTGTATGCAATACAATTTTCTTATATTTAACAAAAAAGTTCCTATATCAGACATGTGCAAACGAGGTTGTTATAAGCGATTTTCTTCAGCATGTACTTATATAGCATTTAGCAGGTACCTCCACATTTAGTTGTTATAACCGATATAAGCTATAGTGGTTATAACAGATTACCAATGTGTTTATGTACCAATTATACCGATAACCCTATTATTCTTCTTTTATACCTAGTATTAGAACAGAAAACTATTTTCCAATGCCTGCATAGTAATATTTCAAGTTAAATAGATAGCTAATAATAATTATTATTATTATTGATAAGGGTGCCTAGTACACATGCCTATCTATTTAACTTGAAATATTACTATGCAGACATTGGAAAATAGTAATATTAATAATAATAATTATTATTGACTTGTATACAAAATGACAATGCGCCATATGCAATTCCATTCCATCAGCCCTTTTTATACACCACTGCAGGGGCTTAGGCCTCCCCTCAAGATGAAAGGATTTGGAGATTAAATCCACCGCGCTGAATACGGGCTGTAATTACTAATTACAATGAAAATTGTAATTAGAAGTTGCTATTTTCAGGAAAGTGAAATTTTCGAGATATTATATATTAAAACTTAAGCATGTGGCGCCATATTTTTACATTATTATTTTAAGCAAAGGATAATAACTAGTTAGATAGCGCCATCTGTGGTAAAGTATAGCAACTAATTAGGTTTCAGTTTATTTTGCTTCGTAAATGGGTTGGTTTATCTATTCCATCGCAATAACACTTTTGTTTTTTCAGAGTTTGTCAACTCATTGCATATGTATGTTTGCATGAGTATTTGGTTTTTTAATAAAGTGAAATCCGCCATTTAACTTTAATTTTACCCTGTGACATTGACGTCTGTGATAAGATAAAATAGTCACTACTATGTCATATCTATATTATCTGGTATTTATAAACAACTCAGTGTAAAAGAAAAACCACTATACAACAAAATGACGTCAAAAATTAGATAGCTATGGTCACAGAAAACCAAAGATAAGAACTTAACCGAACCAAAATTGAATAACACACTTTCACTCCAACAGGCTTGAATCTATAGTACTATCTCTTTCCTTGTTCTTGATTCATATGCTTTAAATTTGAAATTTCGTCACCTCGAGCTATGGTGACGACCCATCTATACGTTATGAATCTGTATTTTCATTTTGTTTCAGGTAACAATAAAAACAGTGTCGGGAGTGTACGCAGTGTGAAGTGACAAAGACTTAGCCAAGCCAAGGGCGCAACAACTGATTTCATATACACTAGAAAACAGTGCATTTTTATTAACTTATATCACTCAATGTATACTGTATACCTGTTGAAAGCTGCGTGTTTGACTGTCGCCATATTTGTTTCGATTTTATGATTGATTTTCTAATTTCTTTTACGCTGATTAATGTATACAAAGGTAAAGGAAACTGCGTTATACAGCTTTGTCATTGGTGATTTGATAATTTTTTTTTATTAGTTATTGAAAGGACATTGGATCAAACATCAGCCTATAAATTAACGAAGAATGTCTGGAAGCCGTGAGCGCTATCTTTTAATTTTTTTATAAGCTTATTGATGGGAATTTCTTGTTAGGTGACCTGTAATTTGATGATGTAATTGTAATATGATTATGTGGCCTGCATTAAAGATTCCGTTTTCATATGCAAAATATGAATTACCTAAAGGAACGGGCGACGTTGGACCATTTGAATTGATCAAAAAAAAAAAAAAAAACAAAGGTTGAAGACGAAAGAAAAATAAAAGCAAAAAGAAGTAGAAAATGTAAGAGTGAAAAATGATACTAAGGTCATGAAAGCTAAATCAGTTTACGTTCTGGGCACTGATTGTTCCGGATTACGATGAAACAGAATGAAAAGAACAAATAACTAAAGTAGGGAAGCTTGCAAAAAAGGAAAAGCATCGGTTCGATAATAAAATCGCCGAAAATAAATAAAAAATAGAATCATAGCATAAAAAATTGAGTGCATCTCATGGTTGATTTGTGTTGATAATCTATTTTAACATTGACTAAAGGTGGTCCCACACGTGTGGACAAACATTTGGCCTTAAAATCAGCAAATATTTTCTGTATAAATAATTGAAAATGTTTGTCGAAATTGTACTTCCCACACTACTTGGCAAATGTTTCTTTTCCGTAGGGCCACTTTGAAGTGCGCTAGAAAACCGACACGCTATCACAGACAACAAATGTTTGCCGCACAAGGCATTACCGAATACGAATGGCTTCCCACACATGCGTGGGTAATGTGTGGGAAGCCAGGGTAATGTTTGACACTTTACTGTCTGTATGTAGCATAGTTAGCCAATGTCAGCATGCAGGCACGAAACTGGCGACGGCCGAGCGACGAAGGTTGCGGTGCTGGGCGGCGGCTATATGGCAGCCGCCATATAGCCGCCACTGTCGCTCAGCCGTCGCCAGTTGCGTCCCGTAAGCTAAGAGCTCATCTGTGTTTTAAACTTATGTTTAGTTACAACTCGGGGAAAGATGATGTATATCTCATGTCCATCAGTAAATATCTCAAAATTAAAAACTGTGTGTACCAATGTTAAGATAAAAAAAAAAAATAGAATTAAACAATTTCATTTGCAATACCTAATATTTAGGATTGTTTATGAAAAATAGTTTATGAAATTAAAAAAAAAAGAAGGAATTTAATTTTGTGCACAAATAAACTGTAATAGATTAGCAATAATATTAGTCATTTATTTAAATTGACTTTCCCTAACTTTAAAAGCAACGGCTGTCCATCCTTCTAGTTTTTAGAAATAAATTTAAGCCTAGAAAATTTATTTCATAAGTCTGGAGAAGATATTTTTTCTTCAATTTTTTTTTTCAATATCGCAGCACGAATTTTGTACCAATATGGCGACTGTCAAAAAAATACAATGCTTAAAAGATACAATAATTGTGTGGATATTTGTTTCTTTTTTATCATTCGTCGCCGTACTAACACAAAGACGTATATCAATTTTAAGTAGTGTATAATTCTTAAAAAAAAAAAATAGTTTATTTAGTAATAAAGGTGAGTGTAAAGTTGTGTAAATATAAACTTTATACCTGCCTTACAGTTGTGTCTTTGTTGCTAAACAAACTATACGTTTTTATGTATGATGCACTATTTATCTCGAAATCGAGATACGTTTTTGTGATACGTATTAAAGGGACATATTATTAATATAAAAACTGCTATTGGACAAATGGTTTGTGAGAGAAAATGTATATCACTGCTTAGGTATGGTTATTTATAATTATTAAATATATACATATTCTTGCATACATATATATAATGGCATTGAAAAACAAGCGTGGAGAGTTAAAACATTTTAAAAAAATTGTTAAAATTTAATCAGTGATTAAAATAATTGAACACTTTGGTTACCATGTTGATTTCGTTTTAATGTAAAGAAAAACTTGTATTAAACTTGGAATTGGTATTTCATTCAGAAGCATGTTGTAACATAAAATAAATTATATATTTAAAACTGGTTTAATTTTATTTTCCGCTAAATAACACTAGTTAAGAAAATAATAGTACTTGGAATATCTAATATATGACCATCTAGTCCTAAACTAGGTATTAGTAGATACTGTTATATAATAATAATACATGGGACTTCCCACACAACGCCATCTAGTCCCAAAGTAAGCAAGTATTATGCTTGTGTTATGGGTTACTAGACAACTGATATACATACATAAATATTCTTTTTTTTTTTATAATATACACATATATAAATATTTTGCAAAGACACCACACACATATAACAACCAAGACCCGGTACCAATATCAATATTCATCATATAAATACTAACCCAACCTGGGATTCGAACCCGGGACCTCCAGCTTCGCAGGCAGGGTCGCTACCCACTAGGCTAAGCGGTCGTCATTATATATAAATAATTATGAATTCTAAAAAGTAAAAAAACGTAAGGTATGAAACTATGTCCAGTAGAAGTTTCTGAATATAGATTCTATGTAAAAGGTGAAAAAAAAACTACTTCCATTTTCTTATTGATAACACTAAAGCCTCCTTTCGAATCCTTTAAATTTTAATATTCCCATTCCTTTAATGATACAAATTAAATCCTCACTATCACAATGCTAGTTTGAAAAGCTTAGATGTTGTATTGGGATAGAGTATAATATTTTTTCTTTTTACGAACACTTCAGTACCAACTGCTTCGCTTAACTGGCAAAGCAAGTAATTACTGTTTCTGTAAAAAAATCAAATTGTAATTTTGTAAAGTAGGATATGTGGGTACCAAATGAAAAAAAAGAAATTTGCCTGTTTACTTGGCCCAGACACAAAAAAATCCGATTTTCAGCACCGATAATCCGATCGCGTAGGCACATTGGCACAAATGTACTGCAATTAGTTTATTGTACTGATTTACTATGAGAACCGGACAACAGAACCAAACAAAACGGATATCTCGTTGCGTCAGCATCAGCTGTCACCATTCTTCGGGATTTCTGGAATGAAATTTGGTTGAAAACACGCAAGGAAGAAGGCAAATACTACGCTACTATACAACTATTCATTCTTACCAAACCGTAGTTTTCAAACTTAAATTAGGGAAAAGGGCTACAAGTTGCCTTATCCGAATAAGGCTAGGGCATACCTATTCGGACTCGCCTGGCACAATTGGGCATCATTGAGAGCAGTATATGCGAATGTGACTTAGACATATGATGGACATATCTGATACAAATCATATCTTTCTGGCTTGCTATACATCTTGTTTCTGTCCCTGTATCCCTCCCTATATGCATCTCTGTCACCATGTATCTCTGTATGAATAGCCACTGCTAATCCTATACCTAATTTATTGTTTCACATAACATCAAAGTATGAACATGTATATATTATCATTACATTATTAGTTATATTTTCTCCAGACTGGTCTTTTTTAATTCAAAATCGCGTTTACTGAAATTACATTAATAATAATGTTTCTCACTTTCTTGTCTGTGGCCTTACGTCATCCGCATGATGCTAAAAAAAAACAACCAGTCTTTCAACGTCAAAATGACATTGTCAATATTATTCACAGTAATTCATGATTCACAGATTCTATTAGATTCATAACTTTGTGCGTGCTCTTGTTCTTTAGTTTGTAATCACTTCTGATGCTTCTGATCACTTTCAGTTTCTATAATTTGTGTGTTTATAGTTTGCGCAGTGCGTGCTTGCATTGCGTCCCGCTACACCTAAAACTAGATATGCGACGCGACTTGTGCCTATGTTCACATCCGCCATAAAGCACTATTTATTTTGATTGGAACTTTGTGCCTAAGCTATGCTTTTTTCATTTGTTTTTATTACGATAACGTGATAACCCTTGATAACGATGTGAAAATGCTCAGGAAAAGCTGCTAAAGACATGCAGGGGACTGTATTTAGAAACTGTTCAATATTGGACAGGGATGTGAAAATACACAGGAAAAAGTATATAATCAATGCAGAGATAGAAATTGAGGGGCCTGTAATTAAAGGGAGCAGTGCTTAGGATAGGGATGTGAAAATGTGCAGAAAAGGCTGATAAAGGCAGAGATGAACAGCAAATGGACTGTAATCAAAGACGAGTTGTTTATTGGACAGGGATGTGAAAATATGCAGGATAAGCTGATCGAGGCAGAGATGGACAGTGAGAAAACTGTAATCAAAGAGGAGCTGTTTATTGGACAGAGCTGTGAAAATATGCAGTATAAGCTGATCAAGGCAGAGATGGATAGTGAGAGGTCTGTCATCAAAGAGGAGCTGTGTATTAGACAGAGATGTAAAAATATGCAGGATAAGCTGATCAAGACAGAGTTGGGGAGTGAGAGGACTGTAATCAAAGAGGAGCTGTTTATTGGACAGAGCTGTGAAAATATGCAGGATAAGCTGATCAAGACAGAGTTGGGCAGTGAGAGGACTGTAATCAAAGAGGAGCTGTTTATTGGACAGAGATGTGAAAATATGCAAGATAAGCTAATCAAGGCAGAGATGGACAGCGAAGGGACTGTTATTGAAAAGAAACTGTATAAAGGTCAGAGATGTGAAAATATGCAGGATAGGCTAATCAAGGCAGAGATGGACAGCGAAGGGACTGTTATTAAAGAGGAGCTGTTCATTGGACAGGGATGTGAAAATATGCAGGATAAGTTAATCAAGGCAGAGATGGACAGCGAAGGGACTGTCATTGAAAAGAAACTGTATAAAAGTCAGAGATGTGAAAATATGCAGGATAGGCTAATCAAGGCAGAGATGGACAGCGAAGGGACTGTTATTAAAGAGGATCTGTTCATTGGACAGGGATGTGAAAATATGCAGGATAAGCTTATCAAGACAGAAATGGACAGAGGTGGGACTGTTTATTGAAGAGAAGCTGTATAAAGGCCAGCGATGTAAAAATATGCAAGAAAAGCTGATCAAGCAAGTGATGGACAGCAAGGGAACTGTAATTAAAGAAGAGCTATCTATTGGACCGACTGTCCTCCAGCATTGTTTCCTTCCTGCCTCAGATCAGCGTGAGGTATTTAAGTACTTGTAGACTAATTATATATTATTCGGAACCATAATCAATAGAAAAACTGTACAGTGTGGAAAGTTGATTTAAGTGGTGAGCAGAAGTATAGAGAGGTAGATCCTAGAAGGGGGGACACAGCAACACCTTTATATGTTGTTATTATTTAATTAATATCTATCATTTAGAAGAGAAAATAAGTGGTCTATACCAGAAGACTCACTTCTGGCTTCGCTTTGGAATAACCAATAGGTAATTAAGATACTCGAGGGAAGATGCGATTCAGGCCAAATGAAATAAAAAGCTTGGATATATGCCTCACCTTCGTTTCTATGATTAATAAATATTTTTCTTATGAAATGTGCACTTCTGCCAAAAAAAAAAATTGTAAAAGTATAAAGAAGATAACCAATAATGCCTAGTTGAAAATCCTTTCTCATTTAAGCCCGCCAAATGATTGACAATACTAATAATAATAAAAGTATATATAGGTTTTTCCATGCGTCTCCCCTTTTTGAAGGGATTTACCTCTCTCCTGTCCCACCGCACTACTCCCCTTTAAATCAGCAGGTAATTTTGTAGTCTTTTAAATATTTTTATAGTAATAAATACATGAGAAAATTGTATTAGGGGTATCTCCGTCCACTTTTTTTGGAAGGGTCTACACTTCTCTACCTCCTTAAATCAGCATTTCATATCATACAGTAGAGCCCTGCAATATTTCAGTCACATTCATTGAATCATTGAAGTGTGGAGTAACCACAACAAAAGCCATTGCCTTAATTTTTTTTTTTGCATCCAAGTTTACTTATATGCTATCACCAAAATATTAAAATAATACGCCGAAGAGATGTCGGCGGTTGGGTTAAGGGCAGCTAATACGCGCATGATGTCATCGGGGTCTGCTAAAATGCTTTTACGTCGATAGTGTTTCCACCAGAACCTAGTTTCATATGAAGAATCCTCCGCTATCGAAGGATTTTTAGAAGTATCCGTATTTATCCATCCGCGCCTCGGGGGTAGAAGGCGGCGCGCACCCTCAGGGAAATAGATTTCGTTACGCTCTGGAAAATAAGCAAGGAGATTTTTCTTTATTTTTCTCCACTTTATACTTTAAATGAAACAACATTAAAACTAATATTTATTATAAATCGGTAGTTATAACCTTATCTAACATATAGTTGTAAACTGTTATGTACACAACTCTACCACACTGAAATTGTCTGATTTTCCCGATTCTCACTTTTACTTATCGCATGATTGTCCGTAGCACTAGGAGATCATAGTATTCAATAAAAAATATTAATTAATTTTTTTAATGGTAGGTGAGCGCGGTTGGTTGGTCACCAGTGGAACAGGAGTCTGAATGCGACGAGGAAGCCAGAAGTACATTAGTACAAAGCAAGACACTGAAAAAGCATGGAACTCACCATTTTGGTAATGAATATCCTGGCCATAAACTATATGACTGTCAAACATCTAATGCATCTGCGCCTGATTCAATGATTACAGATTTGGTCAGACATAAACATGGAAAACTTAGTCACCCTAGCCATTTAAATGAACACAAAAACATTGACGAGAAACCGTTCACTTGTGACACATGCGGTGCAAAGTTTAAACGATCTGGTAATTTAATGTTGCACAAACGCATACACACTGGCGAAAAACCATTCAATTGTGACATATGTGGTGCAAAGTTTTGTCAATCTAGTGATTTAACTGCGCATAAGCGCATACATACTGGCGAGAAACCGTACCAGTGTGACATATGTCATGCGAAGTTTAGGCGCTCTAGTGACTTGATTAGCCATAAACGCATACACTTTGACGAGAAACCATACGGATGTGATATATGTCATGCGAAGTTTAAACGCTCTGGCGAATTGATTAGACATAAACGCATACACTTTCGCGAGAAACTATTAGGTTGTGACACATGTCAAGCAAAATTTAAACAGTCTAGTGAATTAATTGTACACAAGCGCATACACACTGGTGAAAAACCATTTAGTTGTGACACATGTAACGCAAAATTTACCTGCTCTGCTAATTTAAATGTGCACAAACGCATACACACTGGTGAGAAACCATATACATGTGACATATGCGATGCAAAGTTTAATCAGATTAGTAATTTAATTAGACATAAACGCAGACACACTGGGGTAAAACCCTTCAATTGTGACATGTAATGCAAAGTTTAGCCAATCTGGTGTTTCAGTTAAACATAAACGCACTTACACTGACAAGAAACCATCTTTTGTGTCAAATGTGGTATAAACTTTAGTGAATCTTCTGATATAAAAATAGATATAATTTATTTATGTCAATCAACATTATACATATTTATTAACGTGTGTTTGACCATGAAGGTTTTGACTGTATGGGCTTAATGCAAAACTTGCTTTACGATGAATCGTAAATGTGAACTAAAATAAAAGTTGAATAAGAACAATACTCTGAAAAGGTTCTCTTCTTCGTTGAACAAAGGCGAATCATCATCAGCCCATTTTTACCCCACTTCAGGGGCCTTGGCCTCCCCCAGGGTGAGGAGGGAGGCTTGGAGCTTAAGTCCAACACGCTGCTCCACTGCGGGTTGGGAACTGTAACGACCGCCATCTATTGACAGCGTCCGGGACCGACTGCTTAACGTGCCCTCCGAAGCACGGTGTCAGTGATATTGTGTACTTAAGTCAGAAAAACTCATTGGTACACGCCCGGATTCGAACCATGGCCCTATGGGGCCTTATAAATTTGAGACAGGTTCGTTGCGCTCTGGGCTATCACGACATCCAAAGGCGAATACAGTGAAAAAAAAAACTTATATGTAAAAATAATTAATTGACAAAGAACATTGTCAAATGTAGTATGATCAGGAAGTAGTTACATATGTGACACCACTTTTAGTACGGTAAATTGTATAATTTCGTCGGTTTTCTTAAATGTTTTAATGTATGTAATTATTTGTAATGCTCAGTGTGAAAATATGTTTCTCAAGTAAATATGATCAAAATAAAATACAGAAATGGTTTTTGTATCAAATAATATTTCTTCAGATACATTTTAAAAGATATAAAATATATAGTTGTACTTCATTTGAATTTTTTACTGGAGATACAGTTACAATCATACTTTATGGCGGATCCGTACGTACGAACAAGTCGCGTCACAGTAACCAGTTTTGGGTGGAGCGGGACGCAGTGGAGCGAGGGGTATATGACTGTACCTGCGCAAGCACGCTTAAAGCGTTGTATTTCCATATAATTTATTTCTATGATTATGCCATGTATTTGTGATTACACCTGTTTACGTTAAGAACTAAGAAGTGAAATGTGAATGATGGTTACGCGTAAGTTTAATTTAGCTGTCGTGATAGCCCAAAGCGCAACGAACCTATCTCAAATTTATAAGGCCCCATAGGGCCATGGTTCGAATCCGGGCGTGTACCAATAAGTTTTTCTGACTTAAGTACATAACTATCACTGACTCCGTACCTCGGAGAGCACGTTAAGCAGTCGGTTCCGGACGCTGTCAATAGATGGCGGTCGTTACAATCCCCAATCCGCAGTGGAGCAGCATGGTGGATCAGTGAGGTAAAAATGGGCTGATGAAGTGAAGTGAAGTGAAGAAGATTAATTTGGGGCGGCTGGAAAAAAAAACAAGGAGTCTTCGTTAACAAAGTCCTAATAAGGCTTTACTAGGGTGCTGAATGCTCCTATAGCGGTATGGTTTTGGGGCCAAAGTTTGAGTAAAATTGGTGATAATGGTGATAGAATGGTTAATTCGTCTCCATTATAAAATATAAACGTCAACCATCTATAATAATGCTTTCAGGACTTTAGGTCTTGGCTTAAAGGTGACATCAGGCTTGAGGGCGGATGTTGCGTCTTGTCAAATATCCTCCCTCAAGTCTGACGCCATCTTGCCACTCATGCTGCTGGCTGTCGGAGTGAGAGATGGCTACATGAAATCCGACCTTGAAGATGATAACCGTAGTATTGGTATAATCTGTGGGTATAATGAATCATTAATGATCAATAAGCTGTTGGCAAAACCCTGATTTTCCAGAATGTAGGTAGTTATGTCTACAACTTTGTTTGGTTTTCATGATGCATATTATTTAATTTATTTTCTAGCGGCACAGTTTAATGGCAGTTTTGACATATGTCCGCTCATGTAGTATTATAATAAAAAATAACTATGTTTGAAGGGACAATTACTGTACGTTATCATCAACTAGCGACCCACCCCGGCTTCGCACGGGTAGCGGAGTATATAAGCTGTAGTGTTTTTTTTCTGTCGTAGTGTTCGATCAACATTTTAAAAAGTAAAGAATAAATACATAAACACGAAGGGTTCCATACCACCATACAATATAAAAAAATGAGCGTGATGTCAATCGAACTTAAATATTAATCGTTATTATTATGTAATATAAGAATTATTGTAGAAATATATTTCATTTTTATTTCGTTAGTTATTTAGAAGGCGCTCGATCCTCTCTGGCTAATCCGAAAAGTAATAACATGAGTGCACTAATAGCTAGAGACAATTTTTATTACTTATTTTAAAACGCTGCCTAATCGTTTTGAGATATAACAAAACAATTTATGAAGGAATTGTTTCTCTTTTATAGGACTAAAGAACATTTCGCGATAGCATATGTCTATCTTTTATAGATGGCTTACTATACCTATTTTTATGTTTAAAAAAATAGTGTAATATGATGTGGTAATCGGAAAGCAATTTATACGCATACAATAATAATCCTTAGCAAATTAAATACGTTATTTACCTTCAGCATTTCATACACATTATGATTGCCCTTTACACCATACAATTTAAATTAATATCTTAGGTTTTATCGCGTAATAAAACTATCGCGGGACTTGCGTGATATAAAGTTAGGCAAAAGTTAACAATGTTGTATGCAAAGAAACATTTTTATTAGTTTCTATGTACCTATTCTTTACTTATTCAAATATTTACAGAATTGGAAATAAAATATACTAAAAATACTCCAAGTAGAATGAACTTACGTAAACTACATTTAAGTCTAATCCGCATGTTGGACGCAACAAGTTGATACGACTTTACGGCATACGCTCTGCTACCCGTGCGAACCCAAGGCGGGTCGCTGGTTAATAATAATATTAAAAATGCATATCCAAATCATTTCTTGAACCTGATTGCTATTTACAAAGAAACTAATATTATTGTGTCAAGACTAAATTAATAAAAAAGAATAGAAAAGGCAAAGGATTTTTATTTCATAACCGCTAAATGCAGTGTTCCAAAGATACAAATAGTGCTCATTTTGCAAAGATGTACGGATGGGCGCATACGTGAGCGCTAATGCCTTGCTTCACCGCGAATTTCTGGCGGCGCCTCTTGTCCAGTCATTCTCCGTCACCTCAGAGAACTCCGTGGCTCCGATAGTTGCGAGAAGCGCGAAATCTGCTAATTTTTCATTAGATGACGTGATAATTAAACAAAAGGAAACCGTTTTTTCTTTGCTAAGAAACATAGAGTGTAGAAAACAGGTAACTCTGTATAAGGGTATTGACCGCTCATACTAAAGTCCAAACCAATGACCCCAATGTCGCAACATTTTCGAATCATATTTCACCGTTATTTATTTTTATTGAAAAACAATATTTCTGCTAGCTCAGTACACGTGACATCGTACGGCCCAAATACTTTGGATGACACCAAACGTTTTTTGATTGGCCAAAATACAAAATGTATAAAATACCTAGCAACAATATAAATTGTTACCTGCAGTAGAAACAACACCGCACTCAGGTACGCAAGTTCTTGTCCAGACTTGTGTTCTATAATATTGTAAATAATTTTTGTATAAAGTTTATTAAATTTATTTTATTAGTATATTCATTTTTGTTTTACTACAACATCTACCTACTGGTCGGCGAGGAGCGGCTGAGGACACAACAACCTTCCTTTCTTTCTACAAGTATTAGAGTCAGACAGATGTCAAATTTCATAGGAAGTCATCCCCATTTATTTCTTGCTCCTTATATCTGTCATAATTCCCAAAGTAGGACCGTAATTTACAGAAATAATGTACGTAGGTAGATGAAATGAAAATAAGTGTTTATAAATAAAATTAAATAAAATTCATAAATATGCACTTTGCAATTAAAATTAGTAACAGAAAACTGTATGAATAGTTTCCGATTTATTGTTAAAAAAAAAGATGATCTTACGAGTAATTCAGTTTCATTATGATATTTCACATTCATTTTCAGAATTTAAATTATTAAATTAAAATATTAGTAAATACTACAGATCACAGAAGCTGTATCTGCCGGTTTATTGCTCAGACGCTAAATTAAGAAAAAAAAACCGATTAATCAAAAACTTCTGCACTGGTTGTCACGCTCCTGAAACGGCACTTTGTATTCATATAAAAATGCACAAGTGGAAACACCGCGGCAAATGACAAAATTTCTCAGTGTTTATGAGTTTACCTAAATCCATTATGAGAATGTTGAATCGAGTATAAATCAAGAATTGAAAAATCTATTAAAAGTACCTAGAATTTTGTAGTAATTCCACCGCACAATATTTAATTTATTACGTGACAAGTGACGCTGGAATAAAAGGTATATGTTATCACTGAAAATCTGTTTACAATTTTGATTTCAAAATAACGAAGTACTCTGTTTTACTTTAACTGAAAAATCTATACAATGACAATCCACTGCATAAATAAACTCTTATTTACACACCAGGGAATTCAAAACAAAAAAAAAATTTAAAAGTTTATAGACGGACAATCAGACCTACGAACGAAAAAGACAAAATTATTATAAAGTTTCGAGGTACGCCACCCAATTTTATAAACATGTACGAACATTTCGTTACGTATATGAAAAGTTTTGTTAAACAATAAAAACTCTAAATACACTTTCCAAATAGTTCACAAGTAGGTATTTAAGAAGACGAAGCAAATTTAAAACAATTAACTTAGTTTAAAATATTACATTGACTGACCGGTTGGCCGAGTGGTTAGAGACCCTAACTGCGGAGCTGAGGGTCATGGGTTCGATCCCCGCCCGGGACGAACATTTGTGTGTATCAACATGTCTATTTGTTCCGTGTTTGAGTGTAATAGTATCTATATATGCATATATTATATAAAAAAAGAATATTTAAGTAAATATATCTGTTGTCTAGTACCCCGTAATACAAGCATAATACTTGCTTACTTTGGGACTAGATGGCGCTGTGTGGGATGTCCCAGATATTATATTATTATTATTACATAGTCTGTGCTGTGTATTTTTTGCTCACATTTTTGTGGTCACGATGCGGTATTTACGTGTATACATACCTACGTGATATACAAAGCAAAGGCGATATGAAATAATCATTCAAAAACTGTGTAAAACTTTATTTTCAAACAAGTTTCAGTCGTAGTTATACTAAATACTAAAATTCTCCTCCAGCCTTCTCAAATGATCGATGTTAGACTCTTGAGACGTGTTGTTCAAAATATTGTTTTTATACTCTTCCATATTTCTTTGAACACTGGCAACATTATTGTATATTTCTCTTGGCAACAATCTTTGGGGCATCATTTTAAAATTTCCCGCCAAATTGCGGTCCGCGACGTTCATAAACGTCAATCTGTCATTTGGAAACGTCGGGATAGGAAAAGGAGTTAGGTCTGCTTTCACAGGATTCCTGATACGATCTATCGGAGACGGTTGGCTTATTGTATTATTTATGGATTTCATCCATTGTTGTTGTTGCGTCGGCGGCAACCGGTTCGGACAATTGAATACCCATAATCTATCTCCAACGAATATAGGCCGAGGGGCGACGATTCCCAAACTGCTGTAATACTGTTGTGCCAGTAATTCAACGTCGTTTGTGTATTTTCGTTTCCATTTTGTGCGACGGTTTTGGAACCATATTTTTATCTGAAATGAGGATAAATTAAATATTTTAGAATAAAATCGTAATATTCGGTGCCAACTGCCAATTAAGGAAGCGACTCGAAATATGACGTTTGTCTCAGGCTCTTACACTTTGTAGCCGTTCAAGTATTACGTAAGCAGAGTACCTATTAGCCGTTTTAGCGCCCTTTTGTCAGCGAAAGTAAGCAAAGTTACCTCCCTCTCTTGTACGCTTACGTAAGCATTTCGTATAGGTAATATTTGTAAAACTCTTTGATTTTTAAACCGTTATTCACAAGCATAATCCATTAATGAAACGAACGATTAACAAAAAAAAAATTACCTATGTTTTATTTTAAAATATTTTAATAAATAATTTAAATATCAAGCTCAAGACACCTGAATACTGGTCGATGAGATTGGATGTTTGTTGTTCAATGCTGTGCTCGGAGTAAATGCTGGGTCTGCTCCTCTGCTCACTACGACTACCTAGACTACTACACACTACTACTATCATCTAATGTATTTTTGATGACGTAATCGTGGTTAAAACCCCGTCCCCCGTGTCATGAAAAATATGCAAAGTATAAACACCCACAACCCCTATCCGATGCTTACGTAATATTCGAACGACCCTTTTAGAAAATTTTAAAATCATTACTTTGAATAAAAATAAATATCGGAATCGTCTCTCTGACTTCCACCTGAAAAATATATTTTCTCAAAGATGCTACGTTATACGACCATATCTTGCACAAACTTCTTTGGGATAAATCATACTTGCAGTACCGGACCAGAAAGTGTCCCGCAATTTTTTAGCAGGCGTGCTCGAGCGGTCGAATATGTATTTTGAAAATGGAACGAAGTCTTTTAAACCCGAACGTTGATAACTAAAGAGATAACTCATCTGAGTCATCTTTTAATTATGAGAAAATAAATAAATAAATAAATAAATAAATAAATTAAATTTCGAATTGGCATAGCAAAAATAATGCACCATCAAATGAATTTTAAAAGTAAAAAAAAAACACATCGACTTCAATGATTGGAACGCGGTGAATTGGCGGTAAAATTACCTAATCTATTTTTATTATTGTAAAACAGTTGTCAATATAATTTGTTTATGTTAAATTTACCTATATATATATTATAATTATTCAAAATGAGTTCTACGAGTGATGAAGACATTTTAACACCACTACACCTCAAATACAAGAAGCTGCAAAAGCTATTATTGAAAATTGTTTACCATCGAAATCGATGGATTGATGCATTAAAACGTATGAAAATTTTATTCAATGGAAAAAACGATATATTATTGTTTTAATTTACACGCATGTTTGAGAAAAGTACAAGCCTTGGCCACAACTGTGCATAACCGGACCCTGTGATGCGTGCCTCGGTCCGCATACTCACGATCGTCCTGATAAGCTGCACATGCGGGCCGCGGCAGTAAGCTATCTACTATAAAAATAGCTTGTTCAAGGAGAAAGGCGAATATTAGTAAATTAGTGAAAATCCGGCAGTATAAAAAAACCCACTAATTGTTATATCTGTTGCCAAAACCAATATATTTGTTTCACTTTGAACACGTTTTTATTGTAGGTACTATTTAATTTTTTTTACTCAGTTCTCCGCACTTGCGGGCCTCTGAAAAATTAAATATTTTTCATTTGGCTCTTATAAATAAAAGGTTGAAGATCGCTGGGTAATCGCTAAGTACGGAACCAATATTAATTTAAATTATATTAAAATATAACGGTTTTCACCTGTGTTTCAGTCAATCTCAGTTGTCTCGCAAGTCTGCCCCTTGCGGCGACAGACAAGTACCTATTCTTTTCGAATTCAGCTTCAAGACTTTTGATCTGTTGGGCACTGAAGGCGGTGCGCGCGCGTTTGCCTCGGGACGAAGAAGCTGAAAAATCAATGAAATGATTAAGGATTTAATGACTGTGTCATAGATAAACTAGCCTACGCTACGTTAGGTTAGGTTGTATACTGTGCTGTCTCTGGACGGGCTATACCAAGCGATCGTACAGACAAAGAGTCCAATACAACAATGTATTTAGGAGCATATTTAGGTTGCCTAGATGTTGCAGTGCTAACTGGATGTTTTGTACTGCACGCACGGATGGGTTTGCTGCATGCAGTTATTAGAAAAAGGGTCGGCACTGAGACAGAAAGTGCTAGACAACCTCAACTCCAAGGAGCCGTAGCCAGTAGTTATGACTCGCAAATACTGAAATCAGTTCTGAAATGATTTGCAATTGGCCATTATCACTCGTTGCTTATATTATATTATTTTCAATATTTTGTAATTGTAATTTAATTAATTAATTAATTATTTTCTACGCGTATTTTGTGTCCTTATTTGTATATATTTTATTAATCTAAATTATTTTTATTGTAATTTTTGTTTAACTGTGCGCGCTTGTGTGGATATAAATTCTAAAATAAAGATATTATTATTATACACACACACCCACATTCATCACCTCACTTATTCACATACACATGTAAAGACTTTGGAGCTGTAGTTGCTCTTGTCCACTTGCGGTACAGGAGGACCTTTCAGTTGTAAGTTAACATATATTTATTGTCCACTTATTGTTTAGCCGCATCTTTTATGTATCATTTGTCAATTTGATTTTCGGCTTCCACCGGACAGGCCTATATAGCCTAGTGTGGAAGTCATTGGTAGAATTATATTGTATAAAAGAATGATTGTTAAATAAATAAATTTCATTTCATTAGGTACCCTATGTCCGTCTATGTATTGTACGGCTTTTAGGTGTTTCTAGAGCTTGTGTCTGAGTTAGTTGACTGAGTGACGACCGCTTAGCCTAGTGGGCAGCGACCCTGCCTGCGAAGCTGGAGGTCCCGGGTTCGAATCCCAGGTCGGGTCAGTATTTATATGATGAATATTAATACTGGCACCGGGTCTTGGTTGTTATATGTATGTGGTGTCTTCACTTGGTACCCAAAATACAAGCTAATGCTTAGTTTGGGACCTAGACGTTGTGATTGTGTGTGTTATTATTATTATTAGTTAATCCGTTCTCACGCGTCCCTATACGTGAAAAAGGCCAAACAAAACACACTTTCGTATTATTTGATAATTATTTAGTTAAAATTGGTGTCACTATAACCACAATTTCTACCTACTGATCAAAGCTTGGTACATGACTGACCGATAACTGCCTGATTGGCCGAATAATTAGAAATCATAACTGCGTGACAAACATTTGTACACATATACATGTCTATTTGTTCCGTGTGAGTATAAAAAGTATATGTATATATTATAAAAAGAATATTTAAATATATATACCAGTTGTCTATTACCCCATAATACAAGCATAATACCTACTTGCTTGTTTTGGGACTAGATGGCGCTGTGTAGTACGGCCAGTTATTATTATTATCATAACAAGTCAAAGGTAAGAATTTGGTGGTACGCTGGTTATGTTATCATATAACATTCAAGTTCAAAATTCTCCAATTCCTCCAATCAGGTTCAAAATAGTACTTATAACAAAACTAGCGGCCAAAACAAACCATTTACAGAGCTTAAAAAAATCCGTTGGAAAATAACGCCGTCAGAACGTGACCTCCAATTCCTGCAATAAGGTGTAAAATGGTACTTGAAAACTAGAGGTCCAAAGGTAATCTCTGTGCCAAGTTCCGAATTCGGAGATAATGACAGAAAAAAACGAATGTGTCTACAGGGCTACGCATTTTCAGTATCAGCCGTTTAACAGTATGAAATTCAAAGTAAAACTATATTTCGTTCTGGCACTAGCACTATCGCGCTTTGAAGTTGTCAAATTAACGATGTTAAAAAGCCTCCGCTTACACCCAAACGGTTTATAGTCTAAGAGATGGCTGTCGTCGTTACTAAGGTGTTTCATATGTCCAAAAGCAAAACCCCTAACGTGTTACATTTTTCTACTAACTTAAAAGGAATCAATGAATTGGTAATCTTAAAATTAACTCGAAATGGTTTTCCATTATTGATTAAAATACGATTTTTAAAAATATATCTAAATGTGATTGACATTCAAAAGTTTCTATTTTCACGGTTTTTTTCTGTTCATTTAATAATAGGTATGCCAATTTCTCTATTGATCCAGTAGTCCTAGTAGGTACCTATTACAGAAGCAAGCACACAACCATAATCCGATAGTCCCTATAGTTAAGATGACTTTGGTTAATACTGAAAATAATTAGAATGTCTGACTGCATTTTACCATACCTACAACAGCCCGTTAATACCCCACTGCATGGGTTTAGGCTTCCGCTGGGAAGAGGGAACTTATAGCTTAATCCACGACGCTGGTCCAGTTCGGGTTGGTGTATTTTAACGACTGCTGTTTATTGGTGGCAACCGGGACCGACGGTTTAACGTGTTCTCCGAGTCACAGTCAGTAATAATTATGTACATAAGTTAGAAAAAAAACATTGGTACATGCTTTGGGATTCGAACCACGACCTTCTAAATAAGAAGCGGGCTCATTACCACTAGATTATCACAACATCTGTCTACATTTTTTTAACTTTAACGAATTGCATCTTACAATTCGCATGCATTTTACTGCATTCGAATGTATTTTACATGTTACATATTATTAACTTTTCTCACAGGTCTGAAATAATGTTATTTTACAAATTTTATTTTCACTCAGTGTACTTAATGTCTGAGGATTTTGCAGTCACCTCTTAGGATATAGTGGTAGTTCGCGTATGTGTTTCTTGTGGTTGTTAGCGATATCTGTCATCTGGCGGACAAAGAAACGCTATCAATAGTTTAACAGGCGAATACAGAAATACATAGAGCGGTTGTTCATTTCTAGAATATTAATTTTTAAGCCTATTCACACGTATAAATTATTTGTTTATGTGTAAAGTGATTTGCGAGAATACATTGTGCGTAAAATAAATATACCAAATTGTCCCATTATTAGTACCTAAAGTATAACATCATAACTAAATAGACGATTTTATTTTTGTTGTTTTAAATGAAGGCGCAACGGCGTTTTATCCTGGAGGGAAGTTTGACTAGATGAGGTCATAAAAATTTTTTTTAATGGTTTTATAATATTTTTGCGTTTCAAAAGATACCTAAGAAAATAAAATTTAGTAGATAATACGTTAATTAAACATTCCATCTCTTATTTCCAAAATCACTCAGCCTAAAATTTACAAAAGAAATGGAATATAGGGCCTCCCTCATAATTTACAGAAAATCCTGAATGAAAAATAAATGGAAAATATGCGTATAAAATGTATCATTTAATTTCATCGAAGGCTATTAAAGTAATTTTCAATACATTTGCTATTAATACGGTCTTCATGACATCGAAACTTGAACCGTAATGTTGTATTTTACAGTACTAGGCATCTTTACTTTACACCAATCACAAACCAGCGTTCTGTTTGTAACGCATGCGTAAACCGCGAAAAGCAGCCTGCTCCCGGACTTAGCTCCCGCCATTATTACGTTTAAAGTATAAATTTAATTATTTTAATCGCAAATGTATTGAAAAACGTCGTATTATGCTCGTACTCAGTAAGATGGCTATTATAATCATCGGTTTGTTATAAGTAGACCTCGACTATAATATACAGCTTACTGTACTTGCATCATAATGTACTACCTATTATTTAAATACGCTTCGCTACGCTAAAAATGACACTGTTGAGAAGAAGAGCCAAGAAACGTAACAGTTGTCTTTAAATATATGTATATATAGCACATCAATTAGTACTTATACTATTCCCAACTTACAAACTTTTTTTGAAAATTACTTTCATTTACATCTTTCTTTCATCAATATACTACAGTTCATTAAAGTTTTAGTAGAGAAGATTTTAAAACTATACAAATATATGCATATTTGTATAGTTTTAAAATCTTCTTATTCAATCATCATCATCATCAGCCCATTTTACCCCACTGCAGAGGCTTAGGCCTCCCCTAGGGTGAGGAGGGGGTTTGGAGCTTAAATCCACCACGCTACTCCACTGCGGGTTGGGGATTGAAACGACCGCCATCTATTGACAGCGTCCGGGACTGACTGCTTAACGTGCTTAATGTACTTAAGTCAGAAAAACTCATTGGTACACGCCCGGATTCGAACCATGGCCTTATAAATTTGAGACAGGTTCGTTGCGCTCTGGGCTGTCACGACTTATTCAATAAATTTACATAAAAATTATTTTTAATTGACCCTTGATAAGATTATGACAGAAACAACAATACGATTACAGTTTTTTTTTATTTTCTCTATAATTTTCTAATATACAATACAAATACAATTTTTTGTTAAATGAAACATATGAACATTATGCTGTGTTGAAACCTATGAGAAGTTGCTATTTGCTAAATATGATTGGCTACATGTCGACCACTTTGAATTTGGCGGTATTCCAAATCGTCGGTTATAACAATATTATTTTAGCTATAAATGTTTCAATGCTAGAAAACTAGTAAGTATATAGGTACAAAATATTATTTTATAATATATTAGGTTGGGGAGAAAGTCTTTTCGTATTTTATACACAAAATTAAGGCATTT
The DNA here is from genome assembly GCA_949709985.1 of Luffia ferchaultella. Lineage (NCBI taxonomy): Eukaryota > Metazoa > Arthropoda > Insecta > Lepidoptera > Psychidae > Luffia > Luffia ferchaultella. The sequence continues at coordinate 4,800,199 of OX453269.1, forward strand.
TTTTTTATAAAGTTTAATTGCGTTCAAATTTGATTCAAGCAATATGTGCCGTTTTGTTTAATATCTTGATGCCATCTTGTAGGCAGTAAGATAATCCTGTTGCTGTAGAAATTTTGGGGTTTGTGGTAAAAAAAAAGCGACAGCAGTTTTGGTAGTATTGTCTTCATTTTAACCTTAGACTTTGTGAAGAATTCTGAATAGACCGAACCAAATGTAAATTTGAGAGTGCAAGGGCAGGGCCCATTTATGAAAGGTAACTAACATTTCCCAGTCAAATACTCAAAAAAAAAATCTGAGTGGCTAAATATGTGTGTGGTCTAGCGTTATCATGATGAAATACTACATACATTCTTTCTATTGAACAGTTCCTGCCGTTTTTTTTTTAATCGTAAAGTTCTTATCAGATATTGACAGTTAAAACATCCGGATCGATGGTTGTGCGCCCATGCAGCAGCGGTGCAAGATAATGAACGATGCCCTTCCAATCCCACTATACACTCAACATAACTTTGTTGAGTTTTAAACTGGGTTTTACCATAGTTTGTATAGCTTACATAATATGGAATACATCAAAATAATGTACTACAGTACAGTACAGTGATGTAGAGTACAGTACCTTGAAAAGGGTTAATGTCCGAAATCGCAATTTTTTTTCTCCTAAGGATAAATTAGTAATAATTTTTATCTTTTATATAAAAAATCATTTATAGTTGCAAAGCTGTTTTGACCAAAATAGGTACTATTAATTAATTAACCACATACCGTCCTTATCCAATTAAATATGTTACTAACGTTGGCCTTTTAATGTAGAAGGTATCGTTATTTGATATATGTCACAACAGTAGTATTTGAATAGTATTTGTGTTAAAGCCGAAAGAATACAAATATGTAGTCCACACGGGTGAAGCCACCGGCCGGTGATGGTAAATAATAATTAAATAACTACGGCATAAATATAAAAGTTAGTTAACCAAATATATAATACGTCATCCGCTCCATACATTTCTCAGTGCAATACATGTGCGACTTAAATTAGTCGTTTAGGAATGGATCCCAAACGGCCCAAACGTTTTTCATTTAATAAGGCACGAATTTAGATTAAAGAGTCGAGCCCCGGTGGGCATGGTACAAACACTATGAAAATTAAAACAACCAAATAAACGGGGTCATAATGTACAAAGTTAAATATGGGATTATAAACGGGGCAAGTGGGAGTCGGACGCGACTTGGAGAGGGCGCGATCAAAGGGAGAAAGTTAACCTTATCACTTTTAAATTTTAAGTTTTTTTTTTTAAATCTAACCAAATTGGATAGAATTTGAACTCGACGTCGTCACATAAGTAGGCTATCATAGTAATTAAGATCTATTGAATTTATTTAGTTTTCGATGAAATTAAGCTACACATTTCATACGTTTTTTTCGAATTTTCGCATATTTTCCGTTTACAGTGTTTCCAATGACTTGACTTGACTTGATGAGACAAACACTTGTAACCTATGCGATAAACCTTAGATTCAATGATTTTTTTTATAATTTGATGCTGTTTTGGAAATAAGGCGGAATTATAGATTTTCATATATTTTCAAAAAAATATACTCACTTTTATTTGTAATAACGAGCTTTTCCATTTTATACGTTACATAATACAGATGAAAAGTTTTTTTTTTGTTTTCCCCTCAAAATTAATTCCCAAAATGAGAACTTGTTTATTTACGTTATACGTGTCCGTAATTTTGACACCTACGAGTAACTCTATTTATGTGCTAATTTTCAAGTTTATTCATTCAGTAGATTCGAAGAAAATAAGATGTGATAGACGGACAGACAGACCGAGATTGATCCTATATAAAGGTTTTTTATCTCGGACGTACAAAACCCCAAAAACTCCAAGCGTGTGATTGTTGGAGAATAACTATAGGGAATTTAATTTTTGTAATCAAATAATTATGAAACCCAGAACGTAAAATACACTTTTGAATATGGTTTGAACTCTTTTATGTCAAGAATTACTTAATCCTTTTTAATGAAAGTTTCAAAATTTCGGATCACTGATAGTCTACGCGAAAGTAATCTTGCGCGAGCGGACATTATGTCAAGAACATTGACTTATGGATGACAGACTTTTTGTTTACGCATTCCGTGGCTTAAATTGTCAGCACACAGGCCGTTTGTTAGTGTACAAGCTTATTTCGATTATTATCGTCATAATATACATTTAACTCAAGCTCCAAAACGATATAGTGACGTCTCATTTCTAAATTTGTTACGAAAAGATAAATCTCCCAGCGTCCCGAGTCTCGTTAGCTAAATCTTTCCCCCTGTAATTATTCAACGCTGAAAAAAAGCATGAAAAGAAACATTCCCCGGTCGAAATTTAGTAAATGGCTCGAGCTCATTAAAAAGCTGTAAAGTCGAGCCGAGAGAGAGGATGCGACCGTTTATTGACACGTGTATTTGTGTTCAAACTAGGGTTGTCACAAAAATAAGTCTAGAATTTTTGTTTATTTGTGCTATTATAAAATTGACAACATTTCATATTTTCTAACAGAGAAAAACTAAAAGCGTTTGTAGCATTTTTGAAGCTGGTAAGAAGTATTAAGTATATATATGAGACAAATTAAATTTTTAATAATTTATGAAAAAAAAAAACCAATAATCAGAAATTATGCTTATAACTGCTGAACGGTTAAAAGTAATAATAAAAAGAATAGTAACTTAATGATAAATTTTATAAAGTCTTATTTATGTAAAGCAAATGTCAACTATTAAAACGTCAAATTTTTTTTGTATAGAGCAAAAGGAAAACATAATCAAAAATAACAAATTACGTCATTTCTCAAATATGACAATTTACAATGAGCAACTTTGAAATTAGTTGAAACGACTTAAACATATTTTATATCGAAAAAAATAAATACGGGGCTTTTATTTTCCTTTCTAGTTCCAAATAAACCAAAAAAAGTAAATTAAAAATTTGAATTGTCAATGGTAACTATTACCTACTTTTATAGTGGTCAAAGAAACGTGGCCACATCTGTACAGATGCATAAGAAAGGTGATTATTTAATACTCATAATTGTGAAAACTGATATCAATATTTATCCAATCGAGCCGTTCGATTTTCGTTCGGTCGCTAAAGCCGTCATGAGCATCCTTTTAAATGATACAGCCTAGGATTCGGGGCATACTGGCACAAGTATATTATTTACTTAAAACGATGTCTCAACACCTGTTACTATTTGGTTCCCTTAGATTATCAATAAAACAAGTTTTTATTTTCATACTAAATAGCCAATTCGCATCACGGCTTTCATCGCGGTTTGATAACGTAGTTTAGGTTTCCAGAGTTAAAAGTAAACAATGAATCTGTAATTTAAAAAAAAAAAATTATACTGAACACACCGATCACACAGCCCTGAACTATAATACTTGCTTCTGTGAGATATTCAAGAAACAATTCTCGGTCGCTTCGTTGACAGGTGACGATAAATTGACATTAATTGGTTTATTGCTCAGGTTTGTTTCTGAGGGTTTGTTGATTGTCTGTGGTTGCCATTTTCTTCTCGTAAAAGTGTTTTAATTTCGTCTGTGTGTTCGCGCCAAATTGTTTTATGCTGATTGACAAACTTATAAAGATTATAACAAATTGCGAATTGAATTTAACTTTATGACTGACCCGAAAATAGCGTCGTGTAGCGTCGCAGTAGCAAATTTTAGGTGTCAGCGGGTGATAGAGGGGGTGATAATCGTTACAACCTCGCATACGCTTCGTGTTCAGATCGGCTGAGTATAAAGTTTGATGCGATCCATACTTATAGATGAAAACAAAAAACCGGGTAAGTGCGAGTTGGACTCGCACACGAAAAGTTCCGTATCACCGTACAACATACCCACACCGTACGTTCATGCATGGAATGGGGATCCATACAAGAAACGTGTTTTTTTTTTAAATGGGTAGGTACCCCTGTTAATTTTTAACTTTGTTTTATTGTTATTATTTGTTGTTATAGCGGCCACAGTAATACAAATTCTGTGAAAACTTCAAGTGCCTGGCTCAGACGATACAGCTCTGTGACAGGCGGACGGACGGACAAACGGACAGCGGAAGTTTAGTAATAGGGTTCCAGTTGTTACTCTTTGGGTACGAAACTCAAAAAAAATTTACTAGGTAAGGATTATCCTGAGGAAATATATATATATATATTTCCTCAGGATTTATCGTGTAGTATATACAGTCGTGCATATACTGTATATACTGCACGATAAATATATATTAATATATACATATATATATGATACATCTGTGATCATAGACGTGGATTTTTCTGTAGGGTTTTTTAAAATATACAAATCCACAGTAAATTATTTAAATCATAAAATCACGAATTGGCTATAAGCCCTCTTCTACGTTTTCCGTCTAACTACTCATACTCTAGCTACCTGCTGCAAGATGGCGAGTTTTAGTCCGAGTTTCAGTGCGCAAATTCCTCGCGCCGGTCTTCAACCCCGCAAACTTAGGTAATGTCACTTCGATACTGTGAAGTCACGTGAGTGACATTTATGACTCAATTAAAACCAAACGCTGCTGCCGAATCAATTTACTCTATGATTTCGATGTATTTATCTAAAATATATGAATGAACGAAATAATTTATTACAAGAAAGTTCATAGACATGTACTTACTTGACGTATCAAAATTATTAAAAACCATTTTAGGTTTCGTCGATAGCCAGTGTAGCAATGTAGGCGCTCTTTTTTATTGTTACGGTTTTATTGAAAAACACCGACTTTTCTCTGTTTTCCACAAATGTATTATGCATGTATTATACATGAAACATTCCGGAAGATATTCTCTAAACGATAGTGGAAATCGTAACAAAATCCGTTGCATAGTTTAGAAAAACTAAGCGCACAAACAGACAGGCGCGAATGGCGACTTTGTTTTATTGTACGTATTTAGAGATTGTATTTAAGTTAATATAGTATATTTAATGTTCGATGTTAATTTTAGTTTTCATACTTTTGTGCGCGCAATATACGTTTAGAGACAAAAAATATTTTTTAAGTACTATTAAATGACAGCCCGTGTCGTGGTAACCCGTGCGCAGCGAACCTGTTTCAAATCTATAAGGCCACGTGGCCGTGGTTCGAATCCGGGCGTGTACCAATGAGTTTTTTCTGACTTAAGTACATTACTATCACTGACTTTGTGCCTTGGAGAGCACGTTAAGCAATCGGTCCAGGTTGCTGTTGGCGCATTGGAGCAACGTGGTAGATTTAAGTTCCAAGCACTCTCATCTTGAGGGGAGGCCTAAGCCCCTGTGATGGGGTATAAAAAGGGCCGATGGAATGGAAAAAAAAATGACATATTAAATGGATGGCAGAGCCCTCTACTATTAGCACTACAAAATCGGTCGCTTGACGAAAAGAAGTTTTCTATATTATTTTCCATATTTCTATCACATTGGCTTTCGAGTCAATGTCAGTTAGTAACTCACCGGTAAAATTATGGCCGAAATATTGTGAAAGAATTTTGAAAGCTTGATCATTCAGAATTAAAACCATACAGAGTAAATTAATTTGACAGCAGCATTTGGTTTCATTTTAATACAGTAATAAATGTCAGTTCATAGTGTCGATTTTTGGGAGGTTGAAATTGGCGCGCGGGAATTTCCCGGGTGTACTTTTATAAGTAAAAATTAATTTTAATTTAATTAAAATTTAGTTAAATTCAATTAATTTAATTAAAACCCTATAAAATGTACTTTTACAAGTAAAAATTTTGTAAAAATTCCACAGAAAATGACAACCTTTAGCCAATAAGCATAAACTAGATGTATTTTATCTTTGTGATGTTATTGTAAAAGATCATTTAAAAAAACGAGGACTGCCGCGGTAAAGCTATTGCATACATTTTGTATCAACTTATGCAATTATAATTATTTATTTATTTTATTTATGCAGTATTTCTTTTTCTTTGTTTTTGAAGTAAAACTTCTTTAGGCGCGACTAGGAGTAACTCAGATTTAATACTGCATAAATAAAATAAATAAATAATTATAATTGCATAAGTTGATACAAAATGCTATGCAATAGCTTTACCGCGGCAGTCCTCGAGTGCCACACGTCTTTTTTTATTAAATTCTTGTCGTTGGGCAGCAAGTAACGATGCAAACATCCCACGCATTTCTTCCTTAAATGCGGACAACTCATTGTTAGTGCGAGGCTGCGATAAATCAGAGGGACTGTCGTGTTCTTTTCTCTTTTTCGCACGAACAAAGACAGAGTTTGGTGGGGTAAAATAGTTGGTTCAAGCATAATCGAGTCGTTCAAGTTTGATTCGGACAAAGACTTATTCATATTGACACCTTGTACTAGGAGAACAACAAGCACGTGGAGATTATAGTCAAGTAGGTCACAATGGAAGTTTACTATTTGACGTTAATAAATTATGTGGGTCCCAGTCACAGACAATTTTGTCTGTGGTCCAGCGCGACAATGGCGCGATTCCGTGCGTAGTGGTATTATAAGCGCAGTACCAGGATCGCATAAATTAGAGGTAGTTCGGTCGAAGCACACTCACGGAAGTAGGAGACGCACACAACGACGAGGCGGCGATAGGCGTATGCACACGCACCGAGTACGAAGTGACGTAATCACTCTTAACGATTTATGCACTCCTATTTTCTTGCACTGATTATGAGCGTGAGTTTTTTCGTTACGGAATTTCTCGTTTCGGTCCCCGCGCTCAAAGGCCCGTGGATAGAAGAAGCTATGCAATAGCTTAAAAAAGGAATTATTAACTAAAAAAAATAGGCCTATTTGTACAACAAAAACCAGGAACTCAGGAATGGCTTGAAGTATAAAGTTCTAATTAACCTCAACAGACATTTACATGTCTGTCCTCTTGGTCATTTAATACCAATTCAAACTAGCATAAAAAATGGCTTTAAGCTTATAAAAACTTAACTAGGCTTTTCTAAATAACCTATTTTGTTACGATTCGTTTAAAATGAAAAAAAAAACGGAACCCTTAAAAGATTTTCGTTGTCTATCTGCACATCAAAAACCAGGAACTCAGGAATGGCTTAAAGTATAAAGTTCTAATTAATCTAAACAATAAATGTCTGTCCTCCTGGTCATGTAATACCATTCAAACTAGCTCAATAATAAAAAACAAGGCTTTCAAAAAAAGTTTAACTAAAACTAGGCTTTTTTTAATATTTTGTTATGATTCTGTACTTCAAAATGAAAAAAAAAATAGAATAAATAAAAACAAAGCCCTAAAAGGTTGACTTCGTTGTCAGACTATCTGTGAATCAAAACCAGGACATCAGGAATGGCTTGAGGCATAAAGTTCTAATTAATCAAAACACTAAGTGTCTGTCCTCCTGGTCATTTAATACTAATTCAAACTATTTAAAGGCTTACTAAAAATTACATTTTGTTACGACTTCAAATTAAAAAAAAAAAAACCGGAACCCTAAAAGACGACATTTCGTTGTCCGACTACATCAAAAACAAGGAACTCAGGAATGGCTTGAGGTATAAAGTTCTAATAAATCAAAATACTAAATGTCTGTCCTCCTGGTCATTTAATACCAGTTCAAACTAGCTCAATGAAATGATGAAAAATGAAAAAAAAAAAATAAATAAATAAAAACAAAGCCCTAAAAGGTTGATTTCGTTGTCGAACTATCTGTGCATCAAAAACCAGAAACTCAGGAATAGCTTGAGGTATAAAGTTGTAATTAATCAAAACACTAATTGTCTGTCCTCATGGTCATTTAATACTAATTCAAACTATTTCAAAAGTACTTACTAATAGGCTTGCTTACTAAAAATTAATTTTGTTAAGATTTCAAATTAAAAGAAAAAACGGAACCCTAAAAAGACGTTGTCCGACCAATTTTCGTTGTCCGACTAAATAAAAAACCAGGAACTAGGAATGGCTTGAGGTATAAAGTTCTAATAAATCTTAACACTAAATGTCTGTCCTCCTGGTCATTTAATGCCAATTAAAACTAGCTAGTATAAACCATTAAAAAAAAAATTAACTAAAAAAATACTACTAAATTTACTATTACGATTTCGTACTTCATTCAAAATATTAAAAAAACGGCCTAAAAGATTTTCGTTGTCTAACTATCTGTACATCAAAAACCAGGAACTCAGGAATGGCTTGAAGTATAAAGTTCTAATTAACCTCAACAGACATTTATATGTCTGTCCTCCTGGTCATTTAATACCAATTCAAACTATTTCAAAAGTACTTACTATAAAATAAAATACTTACTAAAAATTACTGTTACGACTTCAAATTAAAAAAAAAACGGAACCCTAAAAGACAAATCGTTGTCCGACCAATTTTCGTTGTCCGACTACATCAAAAACCAGGAACTCAGGAATGGCTTGAGGTATAAAGTTCTAATAAATCAAAACACTAAATGTCTGTCCTCCTGGTCATTTAATACCAGTTCAAACTAGCTCAATGTAATAAAAACAAGGCTTTCAAAAAAAGTCTAACTAAAAACTTAACAAGTCTTTTTCTAAACTTATTTTATGATTCTGTACTTCAAAATGAAAAAAATAAAATAAAATAAATAAAAACAAAGCCCTAAAAGGTTGGTTTCGTTGTCGAACTATCTGTGCATCAAAAACCAGAAACTCAGGAATAGCTTGAGGTATAAAGTTGTAATTAATCAAAACACTAATTGTCTGTCCTCCTGGTCATTTAATACTAATTCAAACTATTTCAAAAGTACTTACTAATAGGCTTGCTTACTAAAAATTAATTTTGTTAAGATTTCAAATTAAAAGAAAAAACGGAACCCTAAAAAGACGTTGTCCGACCAATTTTCGTTGTCTGACTAAATAAAAAACCAGGAACTCAGGAATGGCTTGAGGTATAAAGTTCTAATAAATCTTAACACTAAATGTCTGTCCTCCTGGTCATTTAATGCCAATTCAAACTAGCTAGTATAAAACCATTAAAAAAAAAAATCAACTAAAAAAATACTAAATTTATTTATTTTTATTACGATTTTGTACTTCATTCAAAATATTAAAAAAAAAACGGCCTAAGAGATTTTCGTTGTCTAACTATCTGTACATCAAAAACCAGGAACTCAGGAATGGCTTGAAGTATAAAGTTCTAATTAACCTCAACAGACATTTATATGTCTGTCCTCCTGGTCATTTAATACCAATTCAAACTATTTCAAAAGTACTTACTATAAAATAAAATACTTACTAAAAATTACTGTTACGACTTCAAATTAAAAAAAAAAACGGAACCAAAGACATTTCGTTGTCCGACCAATTTTCGTTGTCCGACTAAATAAAAAACCAGGAACTCAGGATTGGCTTGAGATATAAAGTTCTAATAAATCAAAACACTAAATGTCTGTCCTCCTGGTCAATTAATGCCAATTCAAACTAGCTCTACTATTAAAACCATTTCAAAAAAAGACATTAAATTAACAGGCTTTTTCTAAATTTACTTATTTTTATTACGATTCATTCAAAATATTTAAAAAAGTAACGATGCAAACATCCCACGCATTTCTTCCTTAAATGCGGACAACTCATTGTTACCAGTACTAGTGCTAGGCTGCGATAAATCAGAGGAACTGTCGTGTTCTTTTCTCTTTTTCGCACGAACGAAGACAGAGTTTGGTGGGGTAATAGTTGGGTTCAAGCATAATCGAGTCGTTCAAATTTGATTCGGACAAAGACTTATTCATATTGCCACCTTGTACTAGGAGAACAACAAGCACGTAGAGATTATAGTCAAGTACTTACAGTACAGTACAGTACAGTAAGTACAATACTTGACTATAATCTCCACGTGCTTGTTGTTCTCCTAGTACAAGGTGGCAGTATGAATAAGTCTTTGTCTGAATCAAACGTCAAATATGACGTTAATAAATTATGTGGGTCCCAGTCACAGACAATTTTGTCTGTGGTCCAGCGCGACAATGGCGCGATTCAGTGCGTAAGGGTATTATAAGCGCAGTACCAGGATCGCATAAATTAGAGGTAGTTCGGTCGACGTGCAGTGATCAGTAATCACTCTTAACGATTTATGCACTCCTATTTTCTTGCACTGATTATGAGCGTGAGGTTTTTTTCGTTACGGAATATCTCGATTCGGTGCCCGCGCTCAAAGGCCCGGGATAGAAGCTATGCAATAGCTTAAAAAATTATGATGAAAACTACATTGTATTACTAGGTACTATCAATTGACGATTTCCTTCGCAGAGCTTATTACTCTTCACAATCGATACTAAAAGTCAAAGGTTCACTGTAATAAAATAAGTAATAAAAATTGTCTCTAGCTATCAGTGCACTCATGTTATTACTTTTCGGATTAGCCAGAGAGGATTGAGCGCCTTCTAAATAACTAACGAAATAAAAATGAAATATATTTATTTATACAATAATTCTTAAATTACATAATAATAACGATTAATGGTTAACTTCGATTAACGTCGCGCTCGTTTTTTTTTATATAGTATGGTGGCACGGAACCCTTCCTGTGTGAGTCCGATTCGCACTTGGCCGGTTTTTTTTTCGACGTTTTTGGTAATTGGTGGTTGTGAGATAATTGCTTACACTACAAATTTTCATGAAGTGTGTTACTGTGCTATAATAATAATAATAAAAAACTGGCCAAGTGCGAGTCGGACTCGCACACCGAGGGTTCCGTACAAACCTGTAGTTTTGTTTGAATTTTGAAGTTTGAAGTTTGAAGTTTGAATTTTGTTACAGCTTAAAGGTAGGTATTATAGACCTGAGTATTTGATATGAATTTCAATTTAATAGCTCTTCGCGTTCATGAGGAAAGGAGTAGTAAGTTTAAAATTATTAAAAATATTTTTATTACATGAAGTAACCAAAAATTTATTCTTTTCGCAATTATTTCTTTATCTGTGCTATAAAAAGTTGCTTCGTACCAAATTTCAAGATTCTGAGTTTACGGGAAGTATGTACCCTGTAGGTTTTGATTCCCTTGCGAGTATAGAAAATTTGTAGCATAAACGGCTATATCCTTTGATTGTGTTGGCTTACAAGTTTGATTTTTTCACAGCTCCAAAGGACAGTAGACTTGAGTATTTGATAAGAATTTCAACTTGATACCTCCACGCGTTCCTGATAGAAAGGGTCTTGACAGAGACAGACACAGACGGACGGACAGCCGGATAACAGACGGACAGCCGGATAACAGACGGACAACAACGTGATCCTATAAGGGTTCCGTTTTTTTTCTGTAGAGGTTCAGAACCCTAAAAAATAAATAAAGTTAAAAATTAAAGGGATTCTCCATACAAGAAAAGTGTTTTTTATTTTTTATTTTTTTACGGTAGTATCTAATTCTTCGTGTGCGAGCCCGACTCGCACTTGTCTGGTATTTTTCACAATTTTAGTGTAGGTACATAATGTAATGTTTTCTCACCTTCGAAAATTGTAGTGGGTGATTGGAGATCTAAGTGTGCGAAATTCTAATACTCTGTGCGAAACAGGAACATATTGCAAAATCAATTTAAAGATTTCCAAAAATTTTGATCCTTTCTTCAAGTCGAATAAAATTGAAAATTATATTATTTGTACGTTCGCCTATAAACCAGGAAAACAGACCAGGAAGACACTAGAAAATTAAATGTACGTACTTTATATAAACTTTGCTATTTTGCGCATTTTTTTTGACGTTATCGTATTGCGCGCTTTTTATTGACATTTTCTCATTTTTTAAGCGACTTCAAAAAAGAAGGAGGTTACTCAATTCGACCGTATATATGTTTTTTTTTTAATGTGTGTTCAGGAATAACTTCGTTGTTTATAAACCGAATTGGATGATTTTTTTTTTGTGAAAGGGAGATTTCTCCGGAGTGGTACCATGATCAGGAAACCAGGATCTGATGATAACATCTCAGAGAAATCGAGGGCAACCTTCGAAAATCGTATTTTAAAGTATCGTATTTTAAGTATTTTGATAAAGTACTACTACTAGTACTATTTTTTTCAACATATTTCGCGTTTCCGCCATTTCACGTAACACACTGCTGTCGTATTTTTTCGATTTTCTCGCAAGGGAGACATTTTTAGTGACGTACGAAAATATGACTTCCAACTCCTTTGTCAATTCAACTTTCGAGCTCTCTCTGTAAACCTAAATCACTACTTTTATTTCAGTTTTAATTGATTGCGGCCGGTAGGGGCGCTCGCGTCGCTCCAAGATGGCGTCGCCGAATGACAACTTGATGTATGACCGCTAATTACTCACGCGGGAAGTGTTTATTGAAAATAACTCGGAGCGATGACGCCCGGCGGCGGTTAAACGGTATCGCTTAATTGGGGCCTTTCGCTTCCAAAATACCGGGAAGTTGGAAACAGAAAACAGGATAATTAACTACCGAGGATGAAATATCGTATATCTATTAACAACAATGACTTCCTACAAACAAAATGTGTATGTAAATATGTGTCGTGATTCGTGATAGCCCGAAGGCAGCGAACAGGTTTCAAATGTGTAAGGCCATGTGGCCGTGGTTCGAATCTGGGCGTGTACCAATGAGTTTTTTCTGACTTAAGTACATTAGCTATCACTGACACCGTGCCTCGTAGAGCACGCTAAGCAGTCGGTCCCGGTTGCTGACAATAGATGGCGATCGTTACAATCCGCCAACCCGCATTGGAGCACCGTGGTGGATGTAAGCTCCAAGCCCCTTCATCTTGAGAGAAGGCCTAAGCCACTGCAGTGCAAATTTGAAGCAGGTTCCTAGCGCTTTGGGCTATCACGACGCCTTTGGGTTATCACAACACCATCCCTGTATAATATACCATCCCTTAGCCGAAATATACCGACCTAAATATCTCTGTACCTATATAAGTACAGTTGCGTATACAATCAAACTTTACGGCAGATCCGAAAGTAGGCACAAGTCACGGCGCCAGTTTTAGATGTAGCGGGAAGCAGTGCAGCGAGGGGTAATGACTGTACCTGCGCAAGCACGCTTAATGCGTTGGTTTCAGACCTGTACCATCACGTTTTGCGTAATCTGCACCATCACGTATTGTTATCTTAGATAACAGAATGATCAAGATACGGCGTCTCTTATGTCGAAATGATCAAAGACCCAAGAAAAATGACCGACAGAGATTAGACAGACCATTATTTAATCATTGTTTCTTTTGAAGATTTTCTGAAATCACACTTGAAATGTAATTTCAGAATGTTTGTTTTCCAACATTTACAATTTTCACAATGTGCATCACACTGAATTCTCGCAGTGATGAGTTAAAACTTCAAGTGGCGTAGGTATCTATATTTAGTTTGCGTACGTACATAAACGTACTAACAACAATAATGCAACATAGAATTCATAAAAGTTGCTGAATTGGCCAAAGAATCACTTGCCTACGCTTTATAGGTACTTTGGTCGTAACTATTATGCCCTCTCTATACAGAAACGGTCTCGAACCATTAGTTAAACAGGACTACGTACAGATCAGTTGTAGTATAATTGTTCTGTACATTTGACAGTGACAGCGGTCACAGCTCTCTTGATTACGTAAAATGTAACGTAATAACTTTCAAAAATACTATTATCATCCGAATACTAAGGCATATCAAATACCAGAAAACACAGAAAATACCGTAGAAAATACATATTAGACGAGTAATCGTATTTATAAAAATCGATAACGAACCTACGAGATGAAATGTTTTTTTCTAATGGCAAGTGTTAAAAAGGTACAATGGGACTCTGTGGTAGCTATCTCCCTCACCTCGCTTAACTCTTTAGGGTTTGCAATCTAAATTGAATCTTATGCGTAACACAAATGTTTCATTTTTGTATTGTACGGTTTCGGTAATGCACAGTCCTGCACCTAGTATTACGTCCATGCTGCAAATGCTCAAATAATAATAATACACTGTTTAAATCAAGGTGCTCTTATTCTCTGTCTCTTCATGTTGAGACCCGCATTTCGGATTGGCTTTCTTTCTTTATTCTATTACCTCTATGGTTAGGACTATTGACTGACCGATTGGCCGAGTGGTCGTGCCTTAACTGCGGAGCTAAGGGTCGCGGGTTCGATTCCCGCCCGGGACAAATATTTGTGTGCATGAACATGTCCATTTGTTTCGTATCTGGGTGTAAAAGTGTATATGTATATACTATAAAAAATATGTAAATACGTGTATCAGTTGTCTAGATCCCTATAATACAAGCATAATATTTGCTTACTCTGGAATTAGATGGCGCTGTGTGGGATGTCATAAATATTATTATAGGACTATAGAGTTATATGACGATTCGTTCCAAAATTTGCGGACTTTTCGCAACTAAGGTGATGCCGCATCCATCTAATATTAGCTCTTGGAACGCGGGTTCCTATATATATCTTTCAATCACAATTCATTCTAAATCATTTCTAAATAGTCCCACACACTAATTATATTGTTTGTTTTGACGTAAATGTCACAACCGAACTACTTTAAAATAAACAACACGGCAACATTTAAAAAAATAGATGTGTCAACGAGGTGATAGCAATGGATTTTAACAGTGAGTTAATCGTATAAAATAAAAATTTGGAAAATCCCAAATGTAAACGCCTTATGCCTTATGTGCTTATTTAATAGTAAAAAAAATTAATTCTTTTGACTTTTACCACTAGGTATAATTATTAAATAATAATATTTAACATATATGTATATATATAAAATATAATATATAAAATTTAATATAATAATTATTAAATAATAACACTAGGGAGAATCATTAGTTTTGTATTTGTTTCATTATTAAAAGTTTAGATGGTGATTTTCGAAAGGGTTATTCTAATGAACAATTTGTTATATTAAAATCGATTGTTTAATACTTAGCGTTTTTCGAAAGTTATCCTCCGATGTGTCGTGATAGCCCGAACGCAGCGAACCTGGGGCGTGATTCTCGGACCGTTTGACTTTTCCGTTTACAATGAAAAATGTCACATGATAACGATTTTACATATTCTCATGGGCAAATACTTGACAATAATTGTCAAACGAACGTCGTGTGACGTGCATCAGATGGTCCGCTGCTCACACGACAATTGTTACCACATTTAATCCAAATATCGTTTGACAAATTGATGTTTGACAATTCTCTCATGCTGAAATTGTCAAATGAAACGAGAACCGGGCTCTTGTTTCAAATCTCTAAGGCCATGTGGCCGTGGTTCGAATCCAGGTGTGTACCAATGAGTTTTTCTGACTTAAGTACATTAACTATCACTGACTCCGTGCCTCGGAGCGCACGTTAAGCAGTCGGTCCCGGTTGCTGTCAATAGATGGCGGTCGTTACAAGCCGACAACACGCATTGGAGCAGCGTGGTGGATTTAAGCTCCAAACCCCCTCATCTTGAAGGGAGGCATAAGCCCCTGCAGTGGGGTATAAAAAGGGCTGACGGAATGGAATGGAATCCTCTGACGCTTCATACAAAATAATTGACAGAGCCACTTCTTTGGACCAAAATATTTAAAAAAAAAATCAATATATGGGTAAATTGACGTAAAAATATTTCAAAAGTATTCCTCGATAAATTGTGTGTAAAATAGCATTTATTATATTTTTGTAGACCAAAAATTGTCTTCACTTCATCAGCTCATTTTTACCCCACTGCAGGGGCTTAGGCCTCCCCGGGG
The DNA here is from genome assembly GCA_949709985.1 of Luffia ferchaultella. Lineage (NCBI taxonomy): Eukaryota > Metazoa > Arthropoda > Insecta > Lepidoptera > Psychidae > Luffia > Luffia ferchaultella. The sequence goes on from OX453269.1 coordinate 4,815,895, forward strand.
TGAGGGGGGCTTGGAGCTTAAATCCACCACGCTGCTCCGCCGCCATCCGCCATCTATTGACAGCGTCCGTCTAGGAATTGTCGAAAAATTGTCTAGGAATAATTGAATGAAAGCAGCAAAGTAGGTAGACATGTTTTTCATGGCGAGATTAGACCAAAATCCATACCACAGATTACCCATACACACCTACCCATAAGGCCTTGCGTTGAGAGCCAATGTATATCTTTTCATGCCGTCATAGTCGAGTGGTAGCCAGCTTGCTACTTTTTTAGAGGTCGCGGTTCGAATCCCAGGAACTATGTACGATTACCATTGAGTTTTTCTGACTTAAGTATCTATATAACTATCAGTGACTCTGTGTCGCGGAGAGCACCTTAAGCCGTTGGTTTCGGTTGTCATCTGATGATGTCGTTAAAATCTACCAACCCGTACCGGAGCACCGGTTCAGGATTAAGCTTCAAGCACCCTCATCCCAAGCGGAGGCCTAAGTCCCTGCAGTGGGGCCTAATGGGTGGATATGGAAATCTTTTTATGCACTTAGGCTCAGTTTAGGCACCGATCTCGTTGATAACTAAAAGTACCTATGTGTTAATGCGGCTGGATGGCGGATCGAGAGTTGACGTCAAAAAATGGTAGATAAAAATATCACCTCTAACTGTTCGGTAATTCGGTTATAATTCAAGCACACAGAAACTGTTTGTACGTGGTTATAGTATAGCGTTGCAATAGTACCTATGTGGTGTGTTGGGTCACACAGACAAGTATGAGTAAAAGTTTGCCTGTCATTTTTATAATCCAAAGGAATGGCGTACGTTCTAGCAATCAATCAATCAATGCAGTGGCATGCATAATGCGTCGACTAGTATAATAACTTTACGTAAAAAATCACCTAATAAATCTAACATTTTGCTTAGGTGATTTCTTTTCATTATGTATGAAAAAGAAGCGGACCCATCACAATAAAAGGTGAAATGTATTAAGTGAATTTCAGGTAAAGTAACTGTCCGCCTATCGTAGAAGTAGATGCCTATCTTCTATGCACGCCACTGGGCTAATCAATGAAAAACAAAAAACTTTTTTTTCTCAAACAAAAGCCACTGACTGAGCTCTGAATACACAATCAGCAAAATAATGAAACAGTTGCCAGTGGTGGACTTACAAATTTACCGCCAGTAGGCTATTAAAATTTTACCACCACTAACGACCTCTACAATTCGATTCCCTTAAATATTTAATTTAATTTGATTTTTTAACATGCTTTTTTTTTATTATAGCAGCCATAATACACACTGCGAAAATTTCAATTTTTAACAATCATCTCACAACCACCAATAACCAAAAACGTCAAAAAAGCACGTTCCTTGCATGGGGACCCTTTTAATTTTTTAATTTATTTTATTTTTATTAGTCGTTAGCGGCCTTAGTAATACTTTACATATTTTTTTTTAAATGGCAATTGTACTAAATATGTACATTTGTGCCAGTGTCACGTCATGAAAAAGAAAACGACTTCGTTACCGTACCAACGAAACAGTAAAGTGTTCTTATTATCAAAGGAGAATATAAATACAACACAAAAAAATAAATAAAGAAAATATGAAATATAAGGTGCATTTATTGGTGATTGTCAAAATAAGATATTATTAATATTTACAGCTTTAAATCTTATGAAAAATGAATGGTGAATAATAGAGAAGACATTTTTGGAAGAATAAGAAAGAAATATTGGTAGGAAAAGGAACCCATCAAAAACAATACTTGTCAAAAAAACCAAGACTTGGCCATCGCCTGAAAACACGTGTAAATTCAATCGCCTGAAAACACATGTAAATTCAATTATTTAGTGCGATGGCCAAGTCTTAATATATTTATATAAAACATTAAAGAATTTTAATATTGATATGCGTCACTATAAGTATTACATGGTATTACATGGTATGATGACTTGGTATTACATAGATCTCACAACTTTTTACCGCAGAACAACTGAGTTGCGAGACTTGGTTTTTTTGACAAGTATTGTTTTTGATGGGATCTCATTTCTTTTTGTATTTTGTAGACAGTTCTACTTTTTTCCTTTTCGGTACCTTCTACTTATTGTATATATGTATATCTACCAGCAACGAATTTTCTTAAAGCCCTCTTTTCTTTGCGGTCTTTTCTAGATTTTTTAGTTTTTCCTTGATTCATACACCAAACACTACTTATATTCCAAATTTGAAGCTTCTAGGTCTGCTAGAAGTGCCTTAGAATTTTGATGATCGGTGAGTCAGTGAGTGACAAAATTAAGAAATTTGACCCGTTATAATTTCTTAAAAATACTGGTTCAAATTGAATGAAATTTGAAAATATGCTTATATAATATGCCTGCATGGTTACTGAAAATTTCAGTCTTCTAGTTTTATCCACAACGAAGTTACAGGGGGTCGAAAATGGTCTGAATTGCTTCGAGAAAAGGATGGTACGGCCGTGACGCTTTTTTGCTCGACTTGAAGTGAATTTAAAAAATAAGTACTGTCATTTAAAGACAAGAGAAAAAAATATGGTTTAAATCTCCATCGTCTAAGCCACTTTCGCAAAGAGATGAATCTCTAATATGCAATCTTGCTAAGTGTACCGAAGTGCAACATTGACCTAGTCTCATCCTACATATAGCGTCTACATAATATCACGGTTCAGACGATACAGCTCCGTGACAGACGGACGGATGGACAACGGAGCCTTAGTAATAGGGTTACCATTGGTACACTTTTAATCATCATCATCAGCCCATTTTTACCCCACTGCAGGGGCTTAGGCCTCCCCCAGGGTGAGGAGGGGGGCTTGGAGCTTAAATCCACCACGCTGCTCCACTGCGGGTTGGGAACTGTAACGACCGCCATCTATTGACAGCCTCCGGGACCGACTGCTTAACGTGCCCTCCGAAGCATGACGTAAGTGATATTGTGTACTTAAGTCAGAAAAACTCATTGGTACACGCCCGGATTCGAACCATGGCCCTATGGGGCCTTATACATTTGAGACAGGTTCGTTACGCTCTGGGCTATCACGACACTCTCTGGGCTATCACGACACTTTTAATACGGAACCCTAAAAAGAAGAAAAAAAGCTATCGTTCACATTGAAATGTATAAGTTACCCAACCACCATAGAACATAATTTTGTAACATTTAAAAAGCTGCATCCCATTTTTTAAACGGGCCAACGTGTTGCGCTTCGTGTTTCAAACTATAAATCACAAACGGGGTGAACAGAAATACGATCCGAAAGTATTTATCTCGCCATACGGAATTAGAAAAGTTCGCGCCTACACGCTCCGTCTGCTATTGAAACGGGGTTTAGTTTTGACGTACAAATAATTTGATTCTTTATTTTGTTAAGCAAGTGTTACTTACCAAAACCATTGATCTATATTTTTTATATCTCTACTAATATAATAATAATATAATAACCAGTAGAGGCGTTAGGGTATGACGCGGTGGGGCGACCGCCCAGGGCGCCGGACATAAAGGGGCGCCGCGGGGGCGGCGCAAAACCTTTGCCTTTTTTTCATATAGGTTTGAATAGCAGTTAAGGGGCGCCGTAGAATTCTCGCCCAGGGCGCTGATAATGCTAAAACCGGCACTGATAATAACGTATAGGTACATCACAACAACGTCTAGGCCCCAAACTAAGCATTAGCCTGTGTTTTGGGTACCAAGCGAAGACACCACATACCTACATGTAACAACCAAGACCCAGTACCAGTAGATATTAATATCCATCATATAAATACCAACCCGACATTGGATTCGAACCCGGGATCCCCAGCTTCGTAGGCAGGGTCGCTATACCCACTAGGCTAAGCGGTAGTTTATATATAAATGCTAAAGCAATTCTGTCTATATGTTGTATACGCCTTCGCACGCCTAATTTATATACATACTGATTTGTGACATGCAATAAAATAAATAAATGAACCGCTGAACCGATTTTGATGAAATCTTCATCACTATGGATTTAAGTCATGACAAATTTCATAGTACGATTTCCTACGATTTTAAGTGTGATTTGACAGCTCAGCACAGCCTCGCTCGGCTAGGAACTGTTTTTGGCGATGAAGCACCATGCAATACGGCTATTTATAACTGGTTTACAGAATTTGAGCGCGGTCGTGTCTCTAAACGGATGATTGCTTTTTTTAAATTAAACTGGACACGTATAGTGATTGGTATAGTTCCAATTAACCTTTATGGCGGATGTGAACATAGGCACAAGTCGCGTCGCAGTAACCAGTTTTAGGTGCAGCGAGACGCAGTGGAGCGAGGGGCACAAGACTGAACCTGCGCAAGCATGCTTATATATCGTTGTATTCCGACCCGCCATAAAGTTTGATTGGAACTACCTATACACGACCATTTGTTTGCCGGAAGTTATTGACGAATTACGTAAAAATGAGGCTAAACGTCATATCATCTTGCACCACTACAATGCCAGTTCTCACACGGCCAAACAGACAAATGCATTTTTGAAGGAGAAAAACGTAGAACTTATGAGCAATCCTGCATACGGCCCGGACCTGATATCTTGTGAGTCGCGGTCAACGATTTTCATCACCAGAAGAGGTTGTTGAAAATTATGGAAAATATGTTTCCGAGGTCACCAAGGAGGACTGGCATGAATGTTTCTAAAATTGGTTCATTCGTATGAAAAAATGCGTTTATGCTGACGCAGAATATTTTGAGAAACAATAATTTCATTTTTGACCATTCATGGTAATTTTTTCTCATTCATTTTAAAAATTTTAGTATGCGCCCTACGTAACTAAAGAAAAAAAATATTCCTAAGTGCTTCAACGTATGGAGTATCTGTATAGAGAGGTTCTTAAAATTACATATACTTACACGTAGAAGTTTCGAAATGATTTCGTTATCTTTCTTTTGAAAACTTTTTACTTTAATTTAAATTGCTGAGAACTACTAAAGTACTACAATATTTCAACTATGGGGTGAAAATTTAGAAAAAAAAATAGTTAGTACATACAACTTAAAAAATATTTTTGTTTGATACGAAATACGAAATTTGGTTTCAATGAGATATGTTGAGTAGTTTTTAAGACATTTGTTTTTTTTTAACTCAGAATAATTATTGAATTTACTCTCAAAAATTCTAAACTACGAATAAACAATATAATACACATTATAATAATATAGAATAATATAAATACCACTAATTTAAAGTAAATATATAACAAATTTACTTACTTTATTTATTAGATATTTGTTTTTAAACTTATTATTTAAATATTAACCATGAACGTTTATCTCAACTACGAAACCTTCACTTAAACTATTAAAAAAAATATATTAGAATAGCTGTTTAACATTCTATTTAGTCATGTCGTGGTCAAGTCTTTCTGAAGAATTAATTTTTCACCAAAATATTAGGATATATATTGATTAATTTAAAGATAAGCGCTGAATGGCTGGTGTCTATGATTACTTAACACAAGTAGGTATGAAAGTATACCTATGATATATATTAGTGACCTGCCCCGGCTTCGCACGGTTAGATAGATAGAGAAATAAATTAGTATTTTAAATTAGTACTAACTTCTAAACGAAAGGTCCGTTTCGAATAATTTAAAAGGGAATTCGCATGTACATAAACAACCTTGATTATGAAACGATTTGTTTGGATAAGGTTTAATATAATAACACGAATGTCTTCATCTTTCTATTCTACCCGTGTTTTGATTGACTAATTTGAACAATAAATGATAATTGGGACTGCGTTGGGACTTAACTGTAGGTAGGTAATAGTTAGGCATATAACATTGCGGATTTTTTTTGGCGACAATGAAGAGACTATAAACGTGTAGAAAGTATGGTTTTGTTTTATGTATCATCAATAGTTAACGCAGCGCACACCAAATAAAGACTTTTATAGACGAATTCTTGACACCTTGGGTTACATTATTGTAATTTTCATAAGGATCTCTAATTTCTTTCAAAATAAAATACCTACAGCCCACGTAACTCGCTGATAATGTAGGTTTTTGTATGTGAAAGAACTTCTATATAATCAGTTAAGTACTTTTTGAGTTTATCCATTACAAACAAACAAACATATAAACATCTATCATCTTCTCTTTATAATATTAGTTTAGATATACACGTATGAATAAGAAAATTACCTGATTGTGAATAATCATGTTTCGATTCCGAAGACAAATTGTCGTCGCCTGCGCAACCACTTTCTACGTCCACATGTTCTGTACTGATAACACTTATTCTGCCATCGTCTTCATCGGAATTCGAACCACTTTCACTTACTTTGTCATTATGATAATTAACATTTTTGTCTTTGGAAGTTTCGTATTTATCTGACAGTAGACTTTCGATAGAAAAGGACAATTTAGTTTCATTTCTGTTTTCGACGTCCATTTCATTAACATCTTCTGTGACTGAATCCATTAAAAAAATAATAATATTGATCTTAATTTTTGGTTTCACGTCTACACTTTACGGACACTGCCAATGTTTTGAAGTTACGATATAATTTTTTTTTTCTTAAAGACGCATGCAAAGTAATAAATTTTCTTGCGTCGCGCGCCTCGAACTCGATAATAATTTAGACTAATAAGAAGTTCTAACGACGCGTTTTTGTCAAATTGGATCTGAGAAACGGAATGTTAACTGCCTGTTCTGAAAAACATATTTGCAGTTCTCGTTTTTAATTAAACGATTTTAGACTCTACATTAGAAACGTTTAAAGTATACAATTCAATAACGAAAAACTTATTTTAAGATCATCAAAGATCCAACTGATCGGAATGAAGATGGAAAGTCTCAGCTAATGGGCGTCTCTACAGTTGACAATTTTATGCTTGTCGTATTTAAATTCTTCAAATAAATATAAACCATAAAACGTTCACATAAGACTCAAGTTCTGTTATAAATATTTAAACGGTCTAAATGGGTCTTCATGAAGAGAGCGTTCTATAATTAAACTTCGACCAATAAGAGATGAGTGGGTGTGGCTTTAAAGCGGATGCGTATGCGCAGCAGCTTAGTCTTCGCTTTATCCAAAGTAAGGATAATGAGTAAGTATAGATAGATAACTAGTCTGTACTGTATCAATTTGATGAATCGAGCCTATACAAAATTATGCCTAGGTACCTACACAGCGGGTCTTGTGAGGGCCAAATAAGTATATTGTCCCACCCCTAGCATTTCATGTGTTCGTGAATGTGTCGCCAGAAACATGTGTAGGTACTTTTTGTAGACTTTTAAATTCAACATAACTCGCATTGCGCTACTGTTTACTTGGGAGCAAACCAAGCTTGGATACATTAAGCTGACTCAACTATCGACACAAAATAGAAAAAATAAAGAAATCGACACATAGTGATGTGTGTGTTCTATGAAATAGAATACCTATACCGGGTGTTCGGCTGAACGTAATCCAAAGTTCAAACTTATAGAACATGTAGAGCTTACCGAAATAAACAAAATGTTTCAAAAAAAGATGAGTGACAAAAAAAATTAAAGTTAAACACGTTTTTCTCTGTAACCGTTAGTTTGCGCCATCTGCTAGCTTGAAATTTTTTGTCTAGTTCGGCAAACTCTACATGCTCTACAAGTGTAAATTAGGTAAGCCGAACACGGGTATATCATATAGGTAGGTACCTACGGCGTGTTCGGCTAAACGTAGTCCAAACTTATAGAGGATGAAGAGCTTACTAACCTAAATAAAAAGTTTAAAGAAAAGACAGGTAAGGGATAAAAAATGTAACTTTAAACATGTTTTTATCTTTTTAAACTTGAAATTTTTTGTTTAGTATAATGAGCTCTACGCGCTCTATAAATTTGGGTCACGTTCAGTGAACAGGGTGCATATGTCGCAGGATGATTTGATGATTAGAATTTTCGCGAAAACCCTAGGGATTCTGCAAAAACATGGATAATTAGACAACAGTGAAAACATTTCTCAATCTTACTGGAAAAAGTTAGTATTTTTACAAAAACACTAGTCGCTATAGTAATACTGCGAAACGAAACGTTAGCTATTGTGAAATAAGAACGCTGATTGGCCGGTCGGAGCGAGCAAATCAAGACCTCTGATTGGTTGACGTTTTAAATGTTAATCATTCACGCACGTTGTTTTGTTTATGTTTTTGAGAGCAACTCAGCAGTGTTTTGTTTTAAATGTGGTTAAAAGTGTGCAAAACTTTCTATAAATCGATATTGTTATTTCTAACCCTTCATTACTCAATGATCTACTTCAAAGCTCACAGGGTAAAACTAGAAACCAATCAGAATAAGATTTGGTCAGTAAGCAAAAATCTAGCCAATCAGAGTTAAGAATATTCAATGTTACTAGAGCGACTCGCGTTTTTGCAAAAACCCTATCTTTTTCCAGTAAGATTTGCAAATGTTTTCGCCGCTGTCTAATTATCCGTGTTTTCGCAATATACCTAGGGTTTTCGCAAAATTTCGAATTATCAGATCATCCTACGACATATATACAGTAGATAAAATAGGTTCGTGCTAATTGAATTCAAACGCACCACTAACAGTTTGGCCCAAATTGTTATCAGATTATATGTGTTTTTGTTTCATCCTAAATTTGTCCGCGGTTCTGAACACAGACTTTTTCTAATGCACACGACGCACGCTACGTTAATTTACCAGAGTACCAGAGTACGGTCCCTGGTTAAACACAGTCCAAGTAAATCTCCCACATCATCTTTACCACTCTGCGTACCTACTGATCTTTAATTTCATTGTGTATTTTGTGCATCAAATTGGGATTTATTTATGCCACTCGGTGAGATATGGGCTTGTTCATTAATTGTGATAATTATTTAGTTAGTTCCTTTAATTGGACGCGTTCGTTTATTTATCATTTAGGCGTTGTGGTGTAAATGTTGTAGTTTGAGGTTCGATATCTCGTTTTTAGGATTTGAATTTTATTATTATTCAATGTTGTTTTGTGTACTTACACATTTTATGATAAGGACTTAACACTGGGTCAGTATTTAGTCAACTCGGCCCAAAAATGAACTCAGCCAAATGGGATGAATCGACACATTTAATAAATATTTTTCAATGCATGGCCATCTCGTCCCGTTCTTTTTTTTTGCATTTTTTTCCATCAGCCGTTTTTATACCCCACTACAGAGTCTTAGGCCTCCCCTCAAGACGAGGGGGCTTAGAGCTTAAGTCCACCACGCTGCTCCAATGCAGGTTGGCGGATTGTAACGACCGGCGTCTATTGCCAGCAACCTTGCTTAATGTGCTCTCCGAGGCATGGAGTCAGTGATAGTTAAATTGGTACACGCCCGGATTCGAACCACGGCCACATGGCCTTATAGATTTGAAACAGGTTCGCTGCGTTCGGGCTATTACGACACATTTACACACACACACACACACACACACACACACACACACACACACACACACACACACACACACGCACACACGTGTTTTTTGCATATCAATAACAAGTGTCAAGGAATGTGAGAAAGAAAAGTGTGTGTCTTTTGTCGACTAAGCGAAGATATTGAGTCTGTCGTCACGCAGGGCTATAATTCGTAACCATTTCGTAACGCCTTTGATTCTATAATGTCTGGATAGAGAGTCGGCGTAGAAAACCTTAGATAATAATACCTATCTATACTGTTCGGTTATAATACACGCACACAGAGACGCTTTATATGACGTATCGAGAGTTCGTAGTCTGCTGAGTCACACAACATGTATATAAAACTTGGCTGGCCTGTCATTTTTGCTGACATCGTATTGCGAGGGTCCATCCAGACATGCACGACAAGCGTAACGCATGCGAACATTGACTTATACGTACCTAGAATTTGACATTTATATAAGTAGGTACATATTTATTTAATTTATTCGTTCACAGTAATTACAAAAATAAACCAAAGGTACAACACCTGTCAAACTTACAAAATAACATAAATTTATGACAACCGCTTAGCCTAGTGGGCAGCGACCCTGCCTGCGAAGCTGGAGGTCCCGGGTTCGAATCGCAGGTCGGGTCAGTATTTATATGATGAATATTAATACTGGCACCGGGTCTTGGTTGTTATATGTATGTGGTGTCTTCCCTTGGTACCCAAAATACAAGCTAATGCTTAGTTTGGGACTTAGGCGTTGTTGTGATTGTGTGTTATTATTATTATTATCAATGTCCTATAAGTGACACACTCATCGACAACGAACTCAAACGATTTGTACATTAATTCATCAGGGAGTATGTACAGATAGCCTTAAATTAAAACCAGCTTTCAAAATATTTTACTTTGTCATATAGATATAGACGAAAGCTCATGACGACAGACCTAGATGTGGGCCTTTCCTAAAATTACATTATTATTTTAAAGCTTTTTTTGATACACATTCTAGTTGATCATTATAATAAATGACATTAAGTATGTGAAATATTTTTTCTAAAACCATGAATTAATTTAACGAACTATCTTTCGGGGTGACGGCAAGAGACCTGATGGTATCACTATGGTTCCATACAAAAATGGTAAAGCTCTTGTTTGGGATGTAACTTGCGTAAATACTTTATGTCAAAGTTATATAAAAAATACATCAACAAAAACTGGAGCAGCTGCTGAGACAGCAGCTCGTAGGAAAACAGCCAAGCACATGGAACTTATAAATCGTTACCATTTCATCCCTTTTGCTGTCGAGACGATGGGTCCCTGGTCCAAGGATACCAAATCACTTGTCCACGATTTGGGTGTCGCGCTGTGTCTGTTGACTGGGGATCCTATGTGCAAGGAATACTTTGTTCATAGAGGATCAGTGTCGCAATACAGCGCGGCAACGTGGCAAGCATCCTTGGTATACCTTGAACCCATCGTCTCTTTAAAATTTTGTCATTTATCATAATTCACATAGTATTTTTTAAATTTGTAAATACTTTTAGTTTTTAATTAGTTTTTATTCTGTAAATAATCTATTATGAGTTATATGATCCAAAATAAGTTATATATTATTTAACGAACAGTGTTTTAACTAAAATATGTTTTGTCTTTCTCTCTCACAAGAAATATGGAACTGGGCAGAAAAAGGTAAAACACATTTATTAGTTAAATTCTGTTATTACACGTTTATGAATAAGGCAGTAAGTAAATAAATATTTTCGATTGATAACGTCTTATGATGGACTCTGGGACCATCAAGGGACCATATAATTACTTTTCCTACACAAAAAATTTACGTCAGCCCTGCTATAATTTTTAAAATTACATATTTGACGAAAAACTCTGATTCAAAGTTATACATATTATACTTAATACATACATATGGATATATACGATAGTATAAGCTTATTTCAGTTAAGTCTACATATTTAATGTTTGTACTCTATTATACTATAACAACTTAGAGAACTAACAGTTCCTCTAAATTAGAATCTAATTAAAAAATTTAAAATATCTACAAATTAAAATACTATCTAAATAATGATAGCACGAGAAAATTTCAAAGAGACGACCGACGGGTCCAGGGTAGATAAAAGTTTATATACAGATAATATACATATATAACCCCGACCGACCGACGGGACCGACGGGCGCGCCCGTCGCCCGTTATTTAGGTACTCTGGACCCGTCGGTCGTCTCTTTGAAATTTTCTAGTGCTATCATTATTTAGATAGTATTTATATATAAATAAATCTTCTGACGTCATGAAGTTTAAATACTATCTATCGTATACATTACAAAAACGTCTAGGCCCCAAACTAAGCATTAGCTGGTGTTTTGGGTACCAAGCGAAGACACCACATACATATAACAACCAAGACCCGGTACCAGTATTAATATTCATCATTTATATACTGACCCACCTGGGATTCGAACCCGGACCTCCAGCTTTGTAGGCAAGGTCGCTACCCACTAGGCTAAGCGGTTGTCAATAGAGTCAATAGAGATCATTAGGTCAACGGTATAAGTAAGTAGTAAAAAAAAAAGTAAAAATACACTCATTCTAAGATATTTCAGAAGCGTAGGCAACTAACTATATACAATTAGTGTAGATACCAAGTAGGTATACCTACCTAATAATAAAATACCTCAGAACGGTTTTGGAATTAGTACCACTTTGTAAGATATCTACTTCGCATTGTCTGTCTAATATAGGTAAGTCATTGTAGGTATCCGGGAAAATTATTGCGTAGGTAAGTAATTACAAAATAATGTAAACAGCACAGAATGAAATAAAAAATGAATAGACAAACAAATTTAAATAAAGTGTTAAAAGTTATCGCGCCAACTTCTCAGATACAATAACTTATTTGACAGGCTTAATTAAAGCTTGTTTGAAATAAGAAGTACATTTTGTTTCTTTATAGATATAGACGAACTATATAAACATGCATAACTACGTCTGAATGGAGTTACGGCACTACTTAATAAGATGAAATGGTCTGTGACTCCAAACACATTTTTGAACCAAAAGAAGGCGCCAAAAACGAAATGCCGGAGCAAAGCATGCGGAAACAGAAAACCGCGACCCCGAGACGTTAACGTCAAAATATTTCTTAATTTCTTACAGCCGTTGCCACATTTATCGAAATTAAAAAAAAAAAACTGTCAAAAAACGAGCCAAGCGCGAGGTGTTTTTGACACGGAGATAATTTAACGAGAGTAGGCAAGCTCCTTAAAGCCCTGTATGTAACGGTTGGACATCAGTTGGGGATGGGAAAAAAAAGGATGGAAAATAACTGTAGCATAGTATAAATCAAGGTACTCTAATTTTCTGTCTCATTCTGTTGAGACCCGCATTTTGGACTGGCCTGCCTCTATTCTATTACCTCTATTAATATCTCGGTACAAAAAATCATGCAGCTACGTCACAGCTACGTTGATCCGCTATAACACAAATAAACATACAAACTTTTTCATTTTACCTATATCTACTTTATAGTAATTAGATATGGGTTTATAATTTAAAAGAATAAAAGATTTTTATTAAATTCTATAGTTTGTCGAAACAAATATAACACCTATATTGATAGATAGGTAAATGGTAGGTAATTTAAATGTTTTATTTCATATTATAAATATTAATAACTTATTACTTTATTATTAGAGTCGTGATAGCCCGAACGCAGCGAATCTGTTTCGAATCTATGAGGCCATGTGGACGTGGTTCGAATGCGGGCGTGTACCAATGAATTTTTTCTGACTTAAATACATTAACTATCACTGACTCCGTACCTCGGAGAGCACGTTAAGCGAGGTTGCTGTCAATAGCTGGCGGTCGTTACCGTCCGCCAGCCTGCATTGGAGCAGCGTGGTGGATTTAAGCTCCAAGCCCCCTCATGTTGAGGGGAGGCCTAAGTCCCTGCAGTGGGGTATAAAAAAGGAATGGAATGTTATTATGACTACTTACATTATTTGGATTTCTAAATGATTCCAAATTTTAATCATGATTCTTATAGATTACCTATTGAAAACCCTGCGTCCACCCAATTTATTATTATAACTCTTTGGGTATTGCAAACAGACATATATATTATGTACCTCTCTTTCAATATCAAAACGTCTTGTTTTAGTATATCAGAAGAAAACCCTTGAAACCATTGTAAAAGTTTCAATATTTTTTACTGGTTTGTATCTTATTTCTAGTTATTTCCATGTTATTACCTACTTATGTAATTATAAAAAAAAACTTATATAATTATCCAATAGGATTAGTTCTTTTGAATATTTTATTATTAACAAATTAACACGTAAATTAGTATTAATAAATTTAATATTAATATAAATTTAATATAATATTAATAAAAAAAGTAGCGCTATTTTTGACCATACATAACGTATTTCAAAAATGACGCGGCAAAATAAAAATATTGGATAGTTATCGTTTTAAATGACTCGGGTCAGGCGTGTAAAAATCGCTAACTAAATGCCAAAACTTGTAAATAGTAAGTAGATAAACCTGAAAGTTGTTGTCATTTGTAGAGGTATTAATTATTCACTTAAGTTTTCTTATTAAAATAAAGATGAAGTGAAGTAGTACAAGAGAATACCTAACAGAAACGCGTAAGCAACCCGGGCGCAGCCGTGGACAATCATTAGTTTCGTTCATCTTTTCCACGTGGAATGCTAAGTCAAATCCGAAAAAAAAAATAACCAAGCGCCACTAATTATGACAAAATATGCGGGTTATTTGAAAGGGCGCGTAACATTTTTTCTTCGCATAATTTATCGTTTTTATGTTTACCATTTGTTTCAAGTTTAGTTTATGGTCTATGTCTATGGTTTAGTCTATGGCGATTTATTTTTTATCAGCTTGTATCTGTGAATAGCCTCCATCTTGCAGTAATTATTTTTTAACCCTTACAATAATATAATAACTATTTTAATTCAATATGTTATTAAAACATTTTTTTATAAAAATCTTACGTAGGTAAGTACCTACTAACTTAGTATTGTTTTATTTCTTATTTGTCTCTACAATCCAAACTGCAAGAAAAAAAAGTCTTTTTTATATATTACTAGCGACCGCTCGCAGCTTCGCCTGCGCAGACTACACATTACTGTTAAAGTGATCTATTATTAACATTTTAGATGGTTTTTCTGTACTTTTTGATATAAATTTTGGTTACTGTCATACAAACTTTTGACTCCCACCTCCCCCTTAAAATTGGAAAATAAAAAACTCTGAAACACGTCGTTACTTATTTATGATTAGCGGCCGAGCCCGGATCCGCCCGGGTGGACTACGGAAACGTTCCCCATTGCGTTCTCCTTCCCCTCCCCTTTCCTACTATACCACCCCTAGTGTCCTAGCTCCATTTCTTCATAACTAATGTATTTAATTTGATAAGGATTCAAATCATGTTTAAGAAACACCTTCGCAAACAGTGCGTTTATGTTAGAATAAATTTGATTGCCATGAAAAAGGTTATAGTGAACCAACCTTAAAAGATACACATATGCTGTCGCGGACTTTTGGTTAGAACTTTTAAAGGGGAACAATCCCGTCATACATGATTTTTGCTTAACATCAACCGTTTACGCAGCACACGCAACGGAAGCTCTCAAAAAGAATATTTTTTTCCCGTTTTTGCAATATTTTTCGTTGGTGCTCCCCTCCTATTGGTCGTAGCTGATATAATAATAGCCTATAGCCTTTCTCAATAAATGAACTATCCAACACAATAAAACAATTTCAATTCGAACCAGTAGTTCTTGAGATTAGCGCGTTCAAACAAACAAACAAACAAACAAACAAACAAACAAACTCTTCAGCTTTATAATATTAGTATAGATATAATATAATGAATGGTTCACAACCCGTAGAGCGATTGATGACCGACATCACCATAAATAGGAGGAAAAACAAAGCGATTTACGTTACAGCAATCATAATTTCTACTGACTCATATTTGTTTCTTCTTTGTGTTCCTTGTTTTTTTATTATGGCATCATTCATTGCATTACTGATACTGATTTTTCTCGAACGATTTTTTCTGAACAGTTTTCTCGATGTAGCCGCAGTCATGGTCAGGATACCGTTGGTGCTGGCCCTCTAGAGTGCGGGCTAGACGCGGAGCCAATACACGCACTTCTTATTGACTATTGCAAAGAAACTGTCGTTTTTTTAAAAGCTTTCATTTAATTTTACTTGTATGTAGTATTGTAGTTAGTTGTAGGTACTATGTCCTGGAATTTCGAAATCAATATTTTACCCACTTGCACTGAAGCTATCGAGCTGACGACGTGTCGTGATAGCACGAGCGCAGCGAACCTATTTCTGGTTTAGAAGGCCGTGCGGCCGTGGTTCAAATCCGGGCGTGTACCAATGAGTTTTTTCGGACTTGAGTACATTAAGTATCACTGACTCCGTGCTTCGGAGAGCACGTTAAGCAGTCGGTCCCGGTTGCTGTCAATAAATGGAGGTCGTTACAATCTGCCACCCCGCATTGGGGCAGCGTAGTGGATTTAAGTTCCAAGCTCCCCTCATCTTGAGGGGAGCCTTAAGCAGTGGGCTATAAAAAAAGGCTGATGGAATGGGATTAGCTAATCGCAGAAAAATACGAATACAGATTATTGTTAGAAAAAAAAAGATGAAGATAGAAATAAATAAGGTAAATATAAAAGAAGATAAAATATATTTTCGAAAACTGTTATGCTACCTATAATTTTCATAATTAAAATTACTAGGTAAATAGTAGAAAACTGCATATATTTTTCGAAAAGAACACGTCTTTACAATACAAAAAAAAAACGAGAGAACCTAGGTCGTCCGATTTTCCTTAATTGAAATGTACTTACACATTAAAAAATGTGTTAATTTTAGGGGGTTATAATTTTTTAAATAAAATTCAGAAAATACAAAAGGACTTTGTTATTACAGACGCGTCAAAAAAGTTATAGTAAAGGATTTTTCTTTTTAATCTCCATACGGTGAACTCACGTTTGAAAAATAGGGTGCCCCCAAACATTAAGGGTGCTAGGATGGGAGGAGGAGGTGAGGAAAGAAAATTTTCATGTATATACTCGTGTCAGCTTGAATAGTTATTTGAAAATAATAATGGCGCCCTTTGACGTATTGTGACAATCGTGTCTGCCTTCACGAATATTCGTTTTTAAACTTACTTTTTTGCATAAGTTACTTGTCTAACTTTTGGCCCACTGTTCTGAAAAATCTGAAAAAATTATAATAGGTAATATAGCTTGATAAGTACCAGCAAAATTATCAAGACTATTTAGGACAACTAGTTCACGATTTATAGCCAATCCTGTTAATGCGTAATTATATGATTTAATTTTAGTGAAAATACATGATTTTGATTGATAAGTTTTTATTGATGGCATACATATAGGTTGTGGCATACAAAGGAGTCGTGATAGCCCAAAGCGCAACGAACCTGTCTCAAATTTATAAGGCCCCATAGGGCCATGGTTCGAATCCGGGCGTGTACCAAAGAGTTTTTCTGACTTAAGTACATAACTAGCACTGACTCTGTGCTTCGGAGGGCACGTTAAGCAGTCGGTCCCGGACGCTGTCAATAGATGGCGGTCCTTACAGTCTCCAACCCGCAGTGGAGCAGCGTGGTGGATTTAAGCTCCAAGCCCCCCTCCTAGCCCTGGGGGAGGCCTAAGCCCTTGCAGTGGGGTAAAAATGGGCTGATGAAGTGAAGTGAATACATATAGGTACGGTACCCTACCTTATGCATGACTCGAAACGTATTTGTTTGTGGTGACGACATTTTAGTGAAAAAAATTGATACAATCCCGACTAAATAATGAAATCACACTCTAGATTTAATCCTCAAAGGAATTCCTCGCTTGACACCCTGCACGCCTACTTTAGTGGGGTCAACGATGGGTTTTCTCAAAGAAGTAGGCGCCGGCTCCACTGTGAACTTGTGTAAGAGAGCCGCCAGACCAGCCAGAGACTGCATTAGACCCAAGCGTTCACCTGTAAAATAAGTACACAGTAATAATAGTGGCTGATTTTGCTTCTCTAAAGGCAAATCAAATTACAACCCTGCTGAAGAAGCATTTTTCTGAAGTTTAATGTTAAAATTTAATAACTGTATATACCTATTAAATCTACCTACCTATTACCTATTAAAATTAAGTTAAGTTGTTTTTAGCGCCTCAGGCTCCATGTTAAAACCTGATAAGGTTTCTATGGTGCCTTTTGTAACAATGTATTAGTTTTAATTTTTTTTGTCAATAAATGATGTAAAAATAATAATAATAATACATGGGACATCCCACACAGCGCCAAATAGTCCCAAACTATGCAAAGCTTGTATTATAGGTACCAGACAACCGCTAAACATACTTAAATATTCTTTTTTTTAATAATATATACATATTTTTACACCCAGACACGGAACAAATAGATATCTTCGTGTATATACACAAATATTTGTCCCGGGCGGGATTCGAACTTGCGATCTTTGGTTCCGCAGTTAGGGCCAATCGGTCAGTCAATAAAATTTATTTATGCTGTTAAATATTAGAATAAAGGCGCTTTAAAAAAATCGTAAAACGATTGTAAGAGTAGATAGACCGAGTTCTCAAATGCATATAATTGGGAACTCGGTGAGAATTTCGTAACTATTTTAGCTAATTCCATTCTATCCCATTGCAGCGGCTTGCATCAATCTCAATTGTGGTATCACTCAACATGTTTTTATGCGACAACAGTCGACTGTCACTAATCTAGCCGTATTTACTGATCAAATTACTTGTCACATGGATAAAGGTTTATTAGATAGATGTCGTGTCGTTATTACTCGAGGTGCTTTGATCGAATTGAACACTAGGTATAGGTAATCTATTAACCAACTAACTTATCTAGTATCGGTATAGACAGCGATCTCCTTAGATGGTTAATATCCTATCGTAAAAATCGTTTGCAGGTAATAAGAAACTGTGTGTATCCTATCGTAAAAATCGTTTGCAGGTAATAAGAACATAAATTTGAATTAATTCCTTCAGGTCTTCCTCAAGGGTCTCACCTAGGACCGCTGTGCATGTGAAACATAGATTATCCCATTGCTTGTGTAGAAGATTGGATCAAATTCTAAACAGATGTAGACAGATCATAATGCTACATTTCAGGGGCTTAGGTCTCCCTACGGGTTAAGGGTGCTAGGAGCGAATCCACCACGCTGCTGCTCCAGTGCGGATTTGTGAATTTTAACGACTGTGGCCGGATAGTGGCATCCGGGACCGACGGCATATCGTGCTGTCCGAAGCACGGAGTCAGTGATAGTTATGTACTTAAACCAGAAAAAAATCGCTGAACATTGTGGGCTCAATAAACTGCATCTCAATGTCAGGAAATGCTAGACTATCACTTTCACGAGAAAACTATTTATTACACGTACCTACATAAAATATACGAATTGACTATAAACCCTCTTCTGCGTTTACCGTCTAACCACTCTACTCTAGCTAGCTGGTGCAAGATGACGAATTTTAGTTCGAGTTTCAGTGCGCAAGGTTCTGCCGCGCCGGTATGTACCCCAATGAAATTCCCGCGCAACAGTCTTCAACCCCGAAAAATCGCGTAATGATATCACTTCGATACTGTGAATTGACATTTATGACTCTATTAAAACCTCAGAAACGCTGCTGTCAAATTAATTTACTGTATGTATGACTATAATCGTAATGGTATTTCCATTCCAACAGTCAAACGGGTGCGAGACATCTGTGCACCTAATTACGGACTGTAAGCTTTTGTATACATTCCATTTTGAATTTGCATATAATAATAATAATAATACATGGGACTTCCTACACAGTGTCATCTAGTTCCAAAGTAAGCAAGTATTATGCTTGTGTTATGGGTTACTAGACAACTGATATACATACTTAAATATTCTTTATAATATATACATATATAAATATTTTTGCGAAGACACCGTATTATTATTTATTATTATTATAAATTATTAATTTAAAAAAATTACATTACATATAAATACTATAAAATGTTAGATTTATTTTTAGGAGTACTCAACGTTTAAAAAACAGTGAAAGCTAGTAAAATTAGCCCATTACATTGCTAGAACGTGCTCTTGAAATGTATTTATTAAGGTTTTGCAGCCAATGTCAAAGGATACCAACGAGAACCAGATTACTAAGCCTCCGCTGTCCGTCCGTCCGTCCGTCACAGAGTTGTATTGTCTGAAGCGTAATAGCTCTAGACATTTGAAATCACAAAGTGTGTATAGGTATTACTGTGGCCAGCCTACCTAATACCTAATAAAAATACAATAAAGTTAAAAATTACAGGAATTCCCCATACACGAAACGTATTTTTTTAAAATATGGTTATATCTGAGGGTTATATATACTTGGACATGGCCGGTTTTCGTATATTATATTATAACACTTTTATGCTACTGCTTTGACATAAATAAAAAAAAACTGTGTGTTTAACATAAAAATAATATCATTAAGGGGTTTTAACCAAAATTAAAGTTAATGCGTGCCCATTAATAAAACTAAAACTAAAAGGATTGAAATAAACTAAATATTGTATAGAATTTAGTTTGAACGACGTAGAATTCAATTAGCACGCGATGAGATGCGCCGTTCAATTTAGTTGTAACATTTCACGCCGATATCAAAGTAGGTTAAGATTTTATAAGTAGAACATCTTCGCGATAAATAGGCGACACAAGTCGGAAGAAGCGGTGCTGTGGGACGAGGACGCTTCCCGACGATTACTACCGCGAGTGTCGGGAGAGCGGACAAAAAAGGTTTAGTTATTAATTTAAAAAAAATGTATTAAAATGTCACAGATGTTTACGTGTGTCTAATAGATTTGATATTTATCCGAAGCTACGAAAAAAAAAGATATTTGTTCGTAGCTATGTTATAAATAAACGTAAACTGGCGTTAGTACCGAAGATGACTTACTTACTCGGGGCCGCGCGCTCTAAATACTTTGCCGATATGTTAAGACTTGTTATATAATAATGTAGCGGGTACGTTGGTAAGACGTCCACACTTTTGTAAAAAAACTATGTATGAGACAAAGTATTTTTTGGAGATAGTTATAACGTATATATAAATAAATAAAGGTTTCTTGATATCGTTAATTCTATCCGGGCTGAATCTTTCAGGAATGTATTTATCAGGATCTTGAAAATATTTCCCATCCAAATGCAACGCTTGTACCGGAATCATTATATCTACACCTTCATCGATAGTGATGTCGGTTGCAGGCAAAGTATACTTCCCAATTTATTCAAAATACTCAAAGACGGAAACAATCTTATTCCTTCTAAAAACGCCATTTCTAAATATTTCATTTCTTTGATAACGTCGTAGCACAATTTGTTACCATATCTAGATAGAACTTCGTCTATTTCTTTTTGTACTTTCTTCTGTTCTTCTGGGTGGAATGCTAGTTCATGTAAAGTATAACTGCTTGATGATGAAGAAGTCTCAAAACCAGCAGCAAAAAATATAAAAACTTGTGCTGCCAACAACATGTCGTCTAATTCAATTTCGACAATTTCTGGCGTTCCATCGGGTTTTCTATTTTCGATTGAATCGCCTACCAGTTTTCCTTTTTCTTTTAAACTCATTAATAAATCAACGAAATCGTTTCTACTGGAAGGCGTAAAATTCCTCTGCTTCATTACACTTTGTACCAAATGTAAAGTCGTCTGTGTTACTTCTTGAGACCCACTGTCCACACTTTTGAAGGTCTCAGGAAATAGTTGCTTTAAAGTAAACTTAATGGCGTCCATGAAAGTCACATCAAATGTACGTTTACCCAGTTTCCTGAACGCAGAATTTTCGTCATTTAAAGAATTCAGATCAATACCAAAACCGCATGCACCTATAAAATCTGTTGTGCATCTAGCGATTAAGTCGCTTACGTCTACAGTTTCCCCAGTTTTTAACGCCTTATCAGCTAAAATCTGAACATTTTCTGTTCTTTCAACAATCAACGGGAACATGGCTTTAAGTTTACCTGGGGTGAATGCTGGTGTCATCCTATGTCTTAACAACCTCCATAAGTCTCCGTCAGCATGGAATAGGTTCCTGAACATTGGCTATATCACATCGTAGTGAAACCTTAAACCACGATGGTGAAAATACAAGAAGTCGGTCGTTAAAATTGCTTTTATGATATCGGGATCTTTTACAACTAATACTGGCTTATTAGTCAGATAAAATCCCACAATTTTTTCTTCATCATATACTTTTGGTATAATTCAAAAGCTGACTATCTGTTCGTTTTAATAGTAAGTTTTTTTTTTTTTTTTTTTTTATTTTTTTTTTATTTTTTTTATTTTATTTATTTCAATTTATTTTATTTATTTTATTTATTTTCAAGTAATTACCAAAAATCGGGAGTGGCTTATTGTGTTTAACTTGTTTTTTAGCCCAATAATCGTAATTTCTCGTGTCGTACGAATATATTATGACTATCAAAACAAAAATTACTATTATTAATTATTATTATATTATATATTAATTAATTATTCATGACAAAACAGAGGCGGTATATGTGCTCAGTGGTGGTCAGTGCTCTACCACTTGTCTCAAAAACTACTAGCCTGATTTCGACGTGGTTTTTCACATTGCATAGGCATCACTTCAAAGCAAGTTTCTAAACATGTTTAACTGTCACCACCAAGGCACTGCGCTATATGTGTTTTTCTAATTCGCTGGGTCAATGTTCATGCAGTGTTTTGTTTTACAAAGGTATCAATCACTTCATAGCAAATTCTTAGATATGTTGTATAATTAAAGGCGACTGGGAAGGTGTGCAATAGAGGTGTTCTCTAAAACGTCTGAAATTTTATTGTGATTTTTCATATTACATAGGTGTCACTACAAAGCAGTGTCTTAAATATGTTTTATGGTAAAAATGAAAATGAAATACATTTTGAAGCACTTTCTGCTATGAACACTTGAATTAAATAATAGATAGGTAGGTACTTCGTGTTGTGCTGCAGGTACATCAGTGTCATAATGTGCCTTATTCAACTTTTATCAGTTGAATAAAAACAGTCTAATCGTCATACAGACATAAGTATTTTCTCTAATCAGTTTTTAAAGACGACACTATTTTCTACATAATAAAATAACAGAATAAGATTTGTGTTTACTTTAGTAGGTTTAGTAGGTAACTTTAGTAGGTTTAGTAAGACCTATCTAATTTTCTCTCATCTGAGATTTAATTGTTCTGGTATTGAAATTGTAATGAAAACATTTTATGAAAAAATATTTCGCGGGCTGTGTATGAGACCTGAAGTCTGCCTGAAGTTAGAAATGTAGGCTTCCACTATAAATTATCCAGGCCCAGCTGTAGGCATCTAGCATAGCATCTAGTTTCCGAAATATATGCTTTATAATTGAGTAAAAAAAGGACAAATAAATGATATTGTAGATATACAAAATATAGCATTATTATCATCTATAAAATAATTAAATTGCTAGGTACCTACTTTTATTGTTTGTTTTTGCGTTATGAAATGCAGGAACTGCTCATAATGAGCCTTTGTAAAAATTTGATGACTTAAAAGGAGTAACATTCAGAAAAATATTTAAAAATTTCGAATTATATACTTTTTTGTCAAGATAGATCTGCCTATGTTATATGAAAGAATGAGATAGGTATATTTCGCGTATTTTTATGTGTGAAAAAAAAGAGATAAACCTCTACGCTGGCAACTCAGAATAATTACCTAAAGTTATAGAAGGCATTTTTGAATTTACATATATTTGTTTCATTTTTCACATGTTTTCCATATGGTGCATTTCAGTGTGAGTGAAAAAGATGTAAGTATATATATGAGGTTTGCTTCAACCTGCTTGTACCTCTTTCTCAATAAGATTAGTCTGACTGGTCAGACGGCGTTTGTATCAAATTCTTTGAATTTACTTCCATCGTTTAAATAAGTTGAAATGAATTTGGGGGCTACGTTCTGATCAAAAGCAGCAATGATTTTTTTATCAGCTATCTTTTTCTTTCTAATGCTATATTCTACATGTTAGAATAAGTTAATAAGTTAAACATATATAACATTTACATTCCTTCTATGACTTTAGGTGATTGTTCTGATGCAGGCAACGTGATCTCGACAAAAAAATTGTTGCGAGTATGAGTTCTGTCTTACTAGTTATTATTGTTCTGTGGTGTCAATCTGTGGATTTGATTGGAGACTGAACTGCGGGACTGTGGACCTAGATTGTAGTGCGCGGACACTATCGAAAGGTAGCCTATGGCTAGTTTCCGATAGAGTTGCGCCAATGAATCGTGGCACTAATTGACTGTGTTGTGTCTCTTTTATGTTGCAGTAGTACTATTACATAAAAAAGAGACAAATCACAGTCAATCAGTGTCACGATTCATTTGGATTCCACTATCGATAATATCGATAGTATATTGAATGGATTCCACTATCGATACCATTGATAGCACTATCGATGCTATCGATTGTATATTGAATTTTTGTTTTCTAATTAATTGGTAAATAAAAGTCATGAGCCAGAAGATTCCAAAATCAAATGAAACACCCGCTAATTCCCCAACTGCAGTAATTGATTTGATAGATTTGGCAATCTATTCTTGACGCTACATCATAAGCAACTAGCAAAGAATTCATATTAATGTATTGGAATATTATGGATAAAGTAATAATATGACGTCAAAAACTTAAAGTTTGACAATACACACCTCAATATGTATACAATTCTTGTTTTAGTTGCCAGTATAAAACCACAAATTAACACAACCTTACTTACAAAAGTATTTTTTTTTATCCGTCGTACTTATTTTTATGCGATAGTATCGATAGTATATTTAATTATCGATTGTTTTCGATGGTTAGTAACTATGGGTACTATCGATAGTATCGAGCATCACTGGTTATGATTAGATTTGACGTGTGACGTTGATTGACGTCGATTGACGTGTACTGAGTGAGTATTCCGAGTGTACCTATTTATCACTATTTATTTATGAAGTGTACTGGTAGTGGTGGTAGGTAGTCGGTCACAATTTTTATGTTAGTAAATTCGTAAATATTACACTGAAAATGTAATAATGTAAAAATAATGATCGACCAGAACTGTACCTATTTTACTGTGAATTCAGTCACAAAAAATTAAATAGACCCTCTCTCATATTATAAATATGAATGTCGTGCGAAGTTTGTTTTCATTCAGATTTCAGAATTTGTTTATGGATGTATAATAGGTATCAAAAGACTGCCTCGTATTGTGTTTATAGTGTATGTTTAATACTTTTTAATTCGACATTCTAAATAAAATGCTAAAAATGCGATTTAACATCAAGAAATTGACAGCAGTTAGTGCAATTTTATTGCTTTTATGGTTTGTGATATCTTTTTCATCTGTATTGGATGTACCTAAAACTAGTAATAATGCAGTAGACATAGAAAATAGAATAAATAGATTACAGAAAGAAATGGATAAACAATTGACGAGGAGTAATATATTGTTAGATAAAGTTAAATATCATCTGAAGAAGAAAACTTCTGTTTCACAAACGACGTTTGATGGAGAAGATAGATTAAAGGAAAGTAAGTACTAACTTTTTAATTTTTTTATATTTCTATCTTTACAAATAGGTATAGTTTAGAAAGTTAGGGTGCCTGTGACCAAAAATCACCATGGGTTTCTAAATCTTAATTTTTGGCAGATGATAGTACTTACAGAGCTTATTCGCAGTCAGTCAGCTGGACGTGGTTGCTTTAAGCTGGCATGCCGACTATTATCTACAAATATTTATATGTGGAGATTTTTTTTAGAATTCAATTCTTGTGTAGTACTAGTTGTTAACAAATAGCGCAATACTGGTTTTGCCAATGTTTGTTAGGACATCTGTACATAAAGCCATATGTTTCATTATATCCTTGTATTGCTCACTGTTGTTTTTCTGAGTGAACCAAGAGCGGCTGAGCCTCGCTTAAATGAACTAATTCTTTCATAAATTTATTTGATAACTTATGTTTTAGGGTAATTACCTGTCAATTTTTTATTCTTAAACCCTACTAAAAACTTTGCAATTGGTACCACATTATGGTAATTTTATGTATAGTAAATGCTCCACGGATCTGTAGTGCGTAGAATGAGCTGCGGCTAAAATTGCCTCAGTGCCACTAGGGTTATATTTTGGTTCTAGTTGTAGGATGGGGTTGTGGAGCATAGTTTCAACCAGAACCAGATACTTTTTAAATCGAGCAGCAAGATAACGCTTTCATTTGTTAACGCTGCAGCAAATGACTTTCTAACTTCACTACATGGTTTGCATAAACGGTGTGGAGGGAAAGTGTGGAGGTGCCTCACCCCACTCGCACGCAACTCGCTTCGTATATTTCCGTTTTGTTTTGGTTAGTTCCATTTTTGTGACAACCAAGTTTAATTGATGATGAAATTATGTCTCAAAACGATTGCGGGGTGCATTGCTTATAACTTCATTAGCCTATTTACCTATATCTATAAAGTAGTCAGATAGTCATTAAATTATTTTTACAGTTGCGTACCTGAATTATAAAATCTAAACAAACAAATAAATTACCCTGACTGCTCAGTATTCCCTCATCACAAAATATTTCTCTCTAACAAATCTCACGAACCAAAAACTTACATTTGAAATACTCATGACCATCATTGGTGATGGACTTCTGGACTATAAAGTGTTGAACGTCCACAGAATAATATTTCTGCTCTGCCTACTTCATACTTTAATCTTCATAGATCTGCCTCATGACTTGCCCGTGGTACTACCTGTACTACCTTGTACTAGCAATCAGTCCACAGGGATTTTTTTTTGCCCTTGGACCTACTAGTACAACTGGACATATATCACTTGCCTGTGTTACTACCGAGTCTTGATTTAGTTGAAAATTGTAACCGTTTTCATCTATTAAGTTAGGTTCATCATCATAATATAAAATTTCATGTATAGTATGTCCCGTTGCCATAGAATCAGATTCATGTTACAATTTTAAATTTTGACTTGGTAGTACCACAAGCAAGTAAAAAATGTCCTGTTGTAAAACCAGTTGTACATAGTTGGTCCACGGGCTAAAAAATCGCCTGTGGACCAACTGGTAGTGTGACCCTGGTAGTACCATAGGCAAGTCATGATCTGTCTGGCTTCTAAATATGCTATTATACAAAGAGTTTGCATAAATACTAAAGATTCCAGTGCAAAAGAAACAATTTTTGCGTCACATCTAAACTTAAACCAAGAACTACTTATGTAAGATGATTAGGTAATAACATATGTTAAATTTGGATTATGAAAACAAGTTTTGTCATACGATTACTTAATAGCTTTCCATAGGCTGTCACCAATTTTAAATTGATTCTTGCAACCTGCTGTAAGAGCTCAACTTGTATTATTTAGTTTCTGTTTGTCAGTAGGATGTGAAGGGTGGCGGGCAGAGAAACTGTTCCTATTAGATTGTTAATTTATTTATTGTAAACTATATATATAATTTATAATTTTAATATGCGACTGAGGTAGGTATACGATATCCATGTCAGTCCACAAACAAGATTACCTATTAATGTATGGCCTTGATTAAAAGCTGTTTATAGTTTGTAGAAAAGGTTACTAGCCCAAAGGTTACCAGAACAGTTCCAAATGTGCACTATCATAATGGTAGCTACTGGGCTTTTCTGTTACTACACGTCGCCACTTGCAGCGAACTCATATGTCAAAATACGATTGTTTGGTTTCGGTAATATTTTTTATGTTCTTAGGGTTTTTTACCCAAAGGGTACCAACTGTAACTCTATTAATAAGGCTCTGCTGTCTGTCCGTCTGTCACAGGACTGTATCATCTGAACCATAATAGGTTGATACTTGAAATTTTCACAGAGTATGTATTACTATCACCGCTGTAACAACAAATAATAAAAATAAAATAAAGTTAAAAATAAAAGGAGGCACAAGAAACATGTTTTTTTTTTTTGGTATTTTTGGTTATTTGTGGCTGTGAGATCATTGCTTACACTTGAAATTTTCATGAAGTATGCACCACCATGGCCGCTATAACAACAAATAAATAAAATAAAATAAAAATTGAAGGGGGTCCCCATACAAGAAACTTGTTCTTAAAATTGTACGGTGGTACGGAACCCTTCGTATGCCAATCATACTCGCACTTAGCTGGTTTTTTATTATTTTCGTGTTTATTTATAGCATGGGTATCAAACACTATGAATGAAATTACCTAAACAACTTAAAGAAAGAATTTATTTACGATTGTTAGGTTATTTATTTTTTGTAAAATGGGTTGGGGTTAATTTAAGAAAAGGGGATGTGGATTATATACTGGACAAAGATAAACTATTCGAGAAACCGGATTCTTCGATTTTTGAGTTACCGAATGAAGGTATGAACTCACCGCTTTCGCAGATTCCTCCTTAGGCTGGCTTCGATGTCATCGCTAGGCTTCAGCATCCGTTGGTTCGTCGACTTACCTTCGAAATACCTTTACCCGTTCATGCACCTTGACCAGCGATGTTTTGCGAAGTAGGAAGTCCGCCTTTATCGAGTCACACACTCGTTCGCAACACAATTCCAAATTTCCGGTTATTATTACGTTACGACAATGATTCTGATAGTTATTTAGCGACAAAGTCATATATTGATGAAGAACTCGACAGATAGTACTATATCATCAAATATACGACAAGACAACAAAAGACACAACGAAATTTTATTTGTTCTAATTACTACCCCTCGAATAAATTATAAAACTTGTAATGTTTTTATTTTGCCGCGATATATTTGAATTTAGAACTGAACAACGATTTATTTTTAAAATTCCGTTCATCAGAGATGGAAATACAAACCCATAAAGTATTACTCTGGTATCCGTCTATCACAGCCTATTATCTCCGATTCTACTGGACGAATAAGTTGAAATAAATTTTTATTTTAGGGGGTGAATTAGACAATGAGCGCGTCTTCTTCCACAAAATTACGAGTGTATATGATACGCATATTTTCCCGAAATTTAAAATTATTTTTGAATTTCGGGAAAATATCCATTTACCAATATAGAGATATAACAAAGTTTGTGTTTTTACGACCCCCTCGTGACGTCACTCGGTGCTGCTACGTAGCAATGATCCACGTTAGCCCATAGTAATGTAACAGAATAACGTCATTGCACGATTCATTTTTAAAATTTGTGTCATCGGCATTTTTGTAGATATCGATAAAATTCTTTCACTTATTAGTTTTTTTTAATAAATATAACATATTTCCATAAAATGCAAAAATGACATGACTCGCTCATTAAATAAAAAAAATCAAACTTTAAAGCAGTGTAAACTTTGGTAAACGACTCGGAAGAAAATATGTGTGCAATTCACATGTGGTAGAAGTGAAACCTTCAAAAATTTTGGTTTCAAGATAATGAGACGAACGTAAAATTTCGAGAAGAGGATAATTATAGGTTTTAGTAATGATCATAGTGATACACCCGCTCCCCCTCCTTACCCTGAGTGAGGCCTAAGCCCCTGCAGTGGGTTAAAACGGGCTGATGATGATGATGATAGTGATACAAAGTTAGATAATTATTTTACATTTTATTCAGACTCAGAGCTTACGTTTTCGATAAATGTTACAAGAGTACGTACACATATACAAAGCACCACGGTTGTTGTGATGCCTTTTCTCAAGCTTTGTATAGTTCCAATCAAACTTTATAGCGGATCGGAATACAACGCTATAAGCGTGCTTGCACAGGTTCAGTCATATGCCCCTCGCTCCGCTGCATCCCGCTACACCTAAAACTGGTTAATTGCGACGCGACTTGTGCCTATGTTCACATCCGCCATAAAATTTGAATGGAACTGTACTACGCATGCGCGCACAAACACGTATTAACACACGTACAACGCTGACGCCCAAGCAAACTCTCACTATGCCTTGGTAAATACGAGTGGAGGGGGTACGAAGCAGAGCACAAAGAGAACCACGAACATAAGAAACACAGTATAATGCTTCCTATCTCATTTTCTCCCACGTTAAATCTTATGAATTTATGTGTCTGTCTCTTTTTACTGTCGCTTTTTCGTTTCATCAACTTTCAAATCACAACGATGCTAAAGAAGTTTTCACTTCAAAAAATATTTCTTCTACGAAATTTATATAATTACGTTGTTTATAGAAATTCGATGTTTTGGCTCTACGCAAACATCTTAGTTATAGAAGTTTCGAATATTTCGATTAAAATTATGAACAATTACGAAATTTCTGTAGTGTCTGTTGTACAGGCGTTCACGCGCGCAGTCCCTTCTTAATATCACTTTGTAGATATTGAATGAGCAGTAGAAACCTAAAACATGTGGGAGGCTTGAACAGTTATTTTTTTTATAAATGTGAGATAACAAGGATCATGTTACAGTGTCTGGTGTAAGCAATATGATTTTATCACTAAATGACATGTTTTTTATTGTGTTCATTTGTGTATATAATAATAATAATCCCTCTGATATCCCACACAGCACCATCTAGTCCCAAACTAAGCAAAGCTTGTATTATGGGTACTAGACAACTGATATACATACTTAAATATTTTTTATTATTTAAACGTAAGTATATAAATATTTTACCCCCAGACACGGATCAAATAGACATGTTCATGCCTACATACATACTGCGGAAGTCAATTTTTACTTTAAGCGTCATACGTTTACGTTATCTCTCTTGCTGCAACTCGCTGTAAGTCGTCTAACTAAAATAGGTACGTGTTTTTCTTTGCACGATTTTTCTGAGTAGACCCCTTAAAGCGAAACGTAAGACTTCAAAAAATAAAATGAAAGAGTTGAAAAAAGTAGCTGAAGCATCTTCCACCAGCCCATTATGCTCCACTACAGGGGCTTACGTCTTCCCCCAGGGTGAGGGGAATTAGAGCTTAATCCACCCCGCTGCTCCAGTGCGGGTTGGTGGATTTTAACGACTGCCATCTGATGACGGAAACCGGGACCGACAGTTTAACGTGCTCTCGGAGGCACGGAGTCAGTGATAGTTATATCGGAAAAACTCATCGGTGCACGCCCGGATTCGAACCACGGCCGTCCGGCAGGTTAAATATACTATGGATTAATTTTGGAATGAAATCTCCATTTTTTTTTTCAGAAACTTCAGGGCCAGTATTGCCAGTGCTTGTGATAGCGTGCGACCGAGTCACTGTCAAGCGATGTTTAGACAATCTGATACAGTACAGACCTAGTAAAGAGACGTTCCCGATTATTGTTAGCCAAGTAAGTATGTCTAGATTAATGATTAAGATTAATGACGACCGCTTAGCCTAGTGGGCAGCGACCCTGCCTGCGAAGCTGGAGGTCCCGGGTTCGAATCCCAGGTCGGGTCAGTATTTATATGATGAATATTAATACTGGCACCGGGTCTTGGTTGTTATATGCATGTGGTGTCTTCGCTTGGTATCCAAAATACAAGCTAATGCTTAGTTTGGGACCTAGACGTTGTTGTGATTGTGTGTGTTATTATTATTATTAAAAATTTCATTGTACTCAATAAACTCAATGGAAAGGCATTCTTGTCAAAAAAATAATAATTGCGCCGTCAGGCCTAGGATTATTCCCAATAGCTAGGTTACACATAATTTAAACTGTTACTACATTACTTTACGTTTAATTGTCAGGATTTTTGCATTTTTGCCCGACTGCGCCGTGCAGAGGAGGGTATTACATGTGTGTGGTTCGATACCGTCGTGCACTCACTCACCCTACAAAGCAGAAATACCTATTTTAATAATAATATCTGGTACATACCACACAGCGCTATATATTCCCAAAGTAAGCAAGTATTATGCTTGCATTAGGGGTACTAGACAACTGATATACATACTTAAATATTTTTTTTAGAATATGTACTTATATAGATACTTTCACACCCAGAAACGGAACAAATAGACATGTGCACGCACACAAATATTTGTTCCGGGCGGGAATCGAACCCGCGACCCTCGGCTCCGCAGTTATGGTCTCTAACCACTTGGCCAACCGGTCAGTCAATTTTATATATATATTTAAATATAAAAATACGTATTTGTAAATTATAAATAGGTACAAATATTTTTCTCTAAATTCAGTAAGTGACGTAGCTATTAGAAATAATCCTAGGTCTGGCCGCGCAAGATTCTTTTTTTTTTAGAACAAAATTGTATGGAAATTGATTTCTTTTTCTGCTAAGTAATAATAATATCTGGGACATTCCACACAGCGCCATCTAGTCCCAAAGTAAGCAAGTATTCCTCTGTCTGTCACACCCGTTTTACTCGTAGAAAATTCGCCTATGTAGATGAATTTAGAAGGTATAGGTGTAACCTATGAACCGCTTACACAGGCCAGTCAACCTTTAGACCACGCTTTAATAAACGTCAGTACGAAAACGAAATCGCCAAAAAGTGGCGGGGTGCGGGGAGAGGTCGGCTAGTTTTCATTGGCTCGTTCAAAATTGACAATTTAATGGCTTCCGACATGCTTCCAACTGACGGCTCACTAGTGACGTAGTTATGTAGTGTCACTACATAGCCTTGGCGAATGCTTCTCCCTGTCAAAGCGTGGTCTATAAGGTTGACTTGTCTGTGACCGCCAAACAATGTTATGGCAAAATTAAAAAAAAAAAAGTAAAAGAGTTTTAGTAGGTGGGACACATAGAGTAATTAAAAGACGACGTGCATTTTGGTACCCGTTCCAATGGCGATGATTGTGGTGGCGTTGAATATATTTTATCATCACGAAATATATTGGGGTGGGCACCACGTTCCATACATTTTTGCCCATACTCCTTTGTCGGCAGCGTTTCCTTTTAATAGTCATGAATGTCACTTCACGGTATCGAAAATGTTAAACGCAATTATGTGGGGGTGAAGACCGACGAACGGGGACCTCGCGGCCTGAAATTCGCCATCTTGCACCAGCTAGCTAGAGTATGAGTGGTTTAGACGGTAACGCAGAAGAGGGCTTCTAGTAAATTCGTAGTTTTATGGTGGGATAGGTTATACATGTACCTGTGAAACGAAAAAAAAAATCCAGCACACATTTGCGTGTAGGGTACCTACATATTTAGTAGGTCAACTTTCCGGTGTACCACCAAACATAGGAGACAGAATCTACCACAGATGGTTACCCTACGTCGTCGGTTCATAAATTCACATCACCACACCAAATCCGCCCATTATGCCCCCCTATGATTAAGGCTCCCCTCGGTATGAGTGTGCTTGGAGCTTAATCTACCACACTGCTCCAGTGTGGGTTGGTGGATTTTTACGACTGCTATCTGATGATGGTAACCGGAAACAACTGGAAGTCACTTAAGTCAGAAAAAAAACTCATTGGTACAGATGGACCACATATCAAGTTTTTTTCTATTTATTAGCGACAAAACACACTTTTTTTTTCATTCCACCAGCCCATTATGCCCCACTGCAGGGGCTTAGTCCTCCCGTCAGGACGAGGAAGCTTAAAGCTTAAATCAGCACGTTGCTCCAGTGCGGGTTGGTGGATTTTAAGGAGTGCCATCTGTTGATTGCACCCAGGACTGACAGCGTAACGGTCTCTCCGAGGCACGGAGTTAAAGATAGTTATGTATTTAAGTCGGAAAAAATTCATTGGCACACGCCCGGATTCTAAACATGGCCGCACGTCCCTGTAAACTCGAAATAGGTTCGCTGCGCTCTGTCTATCACGACATACAACGTGAAGTTAAGAAAACACACCCAATGAATTTAAAAAAGTTATCTATGCGAAAAAGTAACTGTGCTACTACTTTGAAAGTCTAAACTCTAAATCTATTGATTTGACTTATAATATTTATTCTGTGCTTTCAATCAGATTCTTAGAAATAAAAATTCTTATAGTTCCTTCTAAGGGTGTTATTTTCTTCATTTTAACGACTAGTTGTTTTTACTACACAGTGTATTTTCATTTATCATCATCATCATCCCTTGTCTCTCTACAGCAAGATATAGGCCTCTCCGAAGGCTCGCCAACACACAAAAGGGCCTCCGCCTTCCACATACCTACCCCCGGTATGTTGCTTTTGGCCATCAGTTCACCTGGGCGGGGGGCATCGAACACTTCGCTTCCCGGAACCAGACCTCAGCTCGAGAATTCGTCTAACCCATCGATTGTCGGTTCTACGGCAAATGTGACAGGCCCATTACCACTTTAGCTTGCTAATTACTTAGGTTATGTCGACAACTTTTTAGTTCTTCGACGGATTTCAGTATTCTCGATTTTGTCCATCAAAGAAATACCGAGCATAGCCCGTTCCATGGCGCGCTGACCGTGTTTTCATTATTTATCTTAAAATAAATGGCCTTCCACACTTGAAATTTACATAAAACGTTTTGGAATACCATAGAGTGCACGTATTTTGTAACAAGTTAGTCTAAATAGCAATGATTAGTTGCGGTGTTTCGATGCGTGACCGTGGCGATTTCTATTGACGACACATGTTGCGTATTATAGGCATGGATCTTTTTGGACAATTGGACAAATAACAAATGGACAATTTTGTGTTCCGTACTGTATTGATGTACGTAATAATAATAATAATAATAATAATAATAATAATAATAACAATAATAATAATAATAATAATAATAAGGTATACATCACCACAACTTCTAGGCATCAAACTAAGCATTAAGTTTGTGTTTTGGGTGCCAAGCGAATACACCACATACATATAATAACCAAGACCCGGTACCAGTATCAATATTCATCATATAAATACTGACCCGACCAGGGATTCGAACCCGGGACCTCCAGCTTCGTAGGCAGGGTCGCTACCCACTAGGCTAAGCGGTCGTCGAACATAATGTTAATACTAGGAATAAACATAAACTCGCAGTGCTCATTACTAGATAAGGCTCCATAAAATAAGTGCCTAATTCATTCAAAAGTATTTTGTGTAAGATTTCATAATAAACTTCCAAACATATCCATTCCATCAGCCCTTTCTATACCCCACTGCAGGGGCTTAGGCCTCCCTTCAAGATGAGGGGGCTTGGAGCTTAAATCTACCACGCTGCTCCAAAGCGGGTTGGCGGATTGTAACGACCGCCATCTATTGACAGTAACCGGGACGTCTGCTTAACATGCTCTCCGAGCTGGTTACATATGTAGTTGCCTACACTTAGCTTTATTACATTCATTTTATTAAAAAGTGACATCAGTGTCCTACTTGACAATAAATGAATTTTTATTTTATTTTATTATAATGCAGTGTGTTGAGTTTAACTGCAATAAATTCAGTATAAAATAAGTAAAAATAATTTTCATAAACTCCCAAAACTTAGCAATTACGATTGAATTTCCTACAAATTTGTAAAAAATTTCGTAACAAGGGCGCTGCAGACTACCCCCATTGTTTTTTATTAATTTGTTACCACACTTTTTATAGGAAGACGTTTAAAATTAAGTTTATTTAACAAAACCTGACACCATCATTGGCGAATCAAAGAAAATGCATTATTATGAGACATTTGGCAAATATCAGCAAAAATGTCGATTGGAAATGAATTTTATCTTTTGCTATTGGCAGGATACACTTGGGGCACAAATTGAACATTTTTTGAATTAAAAAAATATTTTCATTCCAAAAATACCTACTAGTTGTTATTTATTTTCTTCGACGTATACCCCCTTTCGAAATTTCAGAGTAGGGTACCGAATTTATCTTTACAAGACCTTTTAAAAGAGGGGTCACAACGTACATTTTTATATAAAAAAAATATAAAAAACTTTTTAAAAACTATTATTGAATCGTATGGAAAATTAAATGCTAATCGACCGGTTTTGGGAGTACATATACACAATTTTATACTGAATTTATTCCAATAAAAGCCATCATAATGTATGTATATTCAACAATAAAAGATAATGAAATATGACTTATTTATTAAAAAAAAAAACGGAGGAGCTAGGTTCTTCAAAAAGTTGTCTTCTTGTATTATTCGAGGTACCCTTGGGAGGACTACTTTTGAGGACTTAGAAATGTTTTCCAAATTTTTGACGCTATGGTTTTATCTCAAAATTTGCGAAGAATATCCCCCCTCTATAGTCTTATAAGTTTGTGAAGCTAAAATTGACCATTCCTAAATTTTTTAACTAGAGTCCGTTGTATTTTATTTCGAAAGAATAAGCAATTTTAAAAAACTAATTTGATTTTTTTTTAGATCGGTATTTAGTTGAAAAGTATTATAGCGTGACGTCACCAAGTGGAATCATAAGTTTAGCTATCGCCGTTGCATATTTATAAAAACAATGTCAGTCTGTCATGTCTATACAAAAAAATAGCCATGTTAATTAAAAAACTGGTACTTTTTCTGTAAGTTACGAAAAAAAAAAAATAGTTCAATTTGGTCTATCCGTTGTTTGACAGTAAAATACTTGTACAGAACCCTAATTGCAACAAGCTCGACTCGCTTTTGATGCCTTGTCATTATCAACAGAGGTACAATTGAAAATGGCGGCCGTTGTATGAAGCAAATTCGTTCCGTCTCATTTATCCACCGAGATGCCAATATAACGGCGATTTTAAATACCTACATTCGTAAATTCGTTATTTGTGCTGGTCGTATTATACAGGATGAGTTTTTGAGATGTGAATGTATGGCCTGATTTTAAACTATGAGAAATAGCGAAAAGTGTTCAAAAATGTTATGAGCGTGATTTTTGAAACATAAAATGCATATTCACATCTTTTGAAAAATCTGTTACTTTGTCCGGGAGTCAAAACACTTGATTTTGTTAAATTTTAACATCTTGTATTATTTATTGCATCAATCGATATTGTTGCTAATAAGGATCGATTCTTACAAAGAAATTTTATATAAAAAATGAAAAGTAATAGCTGTAAAAAAAAAACTATTTCTTGTATGTATGAAAATTCAAGAAAATTTTAAATAAATTTTCATACATACCAGTGAATTAATTAAATGTTCAAAATGGTAACCATTTTCTTAAATGCATAAATTTATGCGTTTTGTCATAGATTTTACGGGCGTCCTTATCACGTGTGTGATTTATGCTTGATAATATTTTTTTAATAAGGAGCTTTTTCAACTCTCGAAGTGTCGTAGTTAGTTTTGTGAATTTCATTCGTAACGTACCCCCAAAGGAAATAAATAGTCTAAGGGGGCGAGATCAAGAGATCTTGCTGGCCAGCTTACAGGACCTTGGGTTCCTATCCAATTGGCGCCAAAATGTTCGTTGAGTCTCTCTCGTATTATATGGCTATTATGAGCTAGGACACCGTCTTGCTGGAAATTTTTGTTGGGGTTTT
This sequence comes from Luffia ferchaultella, assembly GCA_949709985.1. Classification (NCBI taxonomy): domain Eukaryota; kingdom Metazoa; phylum Arthropoda; class Insecta; order Lepidoptera; family Psychidae; genus Luffia; species Luffia ferchaultella. Next base: position 4,852,734 of record OX453269.1, read on the forward strand.
CGGTTGGGTGTTAATTTGAATATCTACTTTAACATAAGTTATTCTTAATTAAAAAAATCATGAAGGAATGAGATGTATTAGCGAATATAGTACCGCAATGATTCATTATTATTTTTATTTTTTAATACAGGACTGTGGCCACAACGAAACGTATCACGTGATAAGCGCATATGCACACAAAGACCCGTCTATAACACTCGTGAAGCAACCAGATCAATCGGAGATTGACTTGCCACGCGCGAAAGCCAAGTTTCGAGGCTACTACAATATTGCAAGGCATTATAAATTCGCTTTACATTACGTATTAAGCAAACGGGGATACGACGCCGTGATCATCGTCGAAGGTAATGTATTGAAAACATACAAATAAAAACGCATGCAGTATAGATTGCCGGGTAGGATAGGCACGTGTGTTGCTCAATGCGATCGGCTGTGTCTATTGTATATTCGTTTAAGGTCGCAGCGACACTTACGGCTCAAAGCCGAACTTAATATTCTTTTGGTTTGACAACTGTATCAACACGTTCGTGTTTTGCATTAGAGACGGTGGTATACCTTACGCATTGCTTGCTTTTCGCCATAGAAATAGAAAAATGTTCTGGAACGCTCATCTCCGTACAACGTGCGCGCTGAATGCGTGCATGGTTGACTCAAGCGATGCGTTCCTTTTCACTCTAGCCCGTAAGTCCGTCTCACTCGAGCAGGCAACTACAAGATATAGGTATACCACCGTGTCTTGCTTACACTTGATCGGTCATTACTTTTTCATACGTCAATGCTTTCCGCCCGTAGCTTCGCCTGCATGGACTACACAACTGTATCGGGGACCGCTAAGGAACGCGGCCCTCTAGGACATTGTGAGATTTTCTATAAAATTCTGAAATTTAATAATTTAAGAAATCTCTATACCACATCAAAATCCATTTAGCCATTTAAGCATAATGGCTATCACACAAAAACCTGTATTTTTCCGGGATGAAATTTATCCCGTGTGTTATTTCAAGCCTTAGGCACTAGGTATCATATCTACTAAATTTCATAAGAATCCGTACAACTGTTTTAGAATAAAGAATAGATATTCCACGGGAACCGGGAATTATTCCGGGATAAAAAGCTCCTATGTCACTCTTCAGCTTTTAAACTATATGCAAAAAAACAACACGTCCGCCTCTGTCGCTGCGTGATTGACTGTCAAACATCCAAACATATAAACTTCCGTATTTATAATATTAGTAGAATTAGCGAACCCTACTTTTTTAGATTCCAGAGTTCGATAAGGAACGTATCCTCATGTATCTTCATGTATCCACGTTCACAGCTAGTTTATAATAAGTTTTTGTTGTTTATCAAACTATTATGCCCCACCGAAGGGGCTTAGGCCTCCTCTCGGTAAGAGGGTGCGTGTAGCTTAATTCACCGCGCTGCTCCACTGCGAGTTGGTGGATTTTAACAATTGCCATTCGGTGACGGCAACCGGGACCGATGACTTAACCTGCTCTCCGAGGTACGGAGTCAGTGATCATTATGTACTTAAGTCAGAAAAAACTCATTGGTAAATACTGGTTTCTGGGATTCGAACGACGACCTTCTAGACAAGAAGTAAATTCGCCACCATGCGGCTATCACGACGATTACGGTTATTTACATTTACGGTTGCTATCATCAGATGACAGTCGTGAAAATCCCCCGATCCGCACTGGAGCAACGTGGCGGATTAAGTTCTAAGCACCCTCAACCCGTGGGGAGGCCTAAGCCCCTGCAGTAGAGCATGCTTTTTTAACCGGTTTTAATAGATTTCTTTACATTACTTTACATTTGGATTATTCTAAACGTATACTCGATTAATATTATGTTCAAACAAAAATGATTGCAGATGACCTTGACGTGTCACCAGATTTTTTCGAATATTTTCTCGGCACGTACCCACTTCTGCAAAAGGATCCCAGCATATGGTGAGTTGGCGAAATATTTAATTCTTTATTAAAGAATTTCATTCACGATATGTGGGGAACCATAATGTAGAACCCATTTTGATGCAAATAGAGAGCAACGAAAGATAATCTTCTTCTTCTTCTTCTCTATGTATTAATATGTGAAGAGAAAACTTTGTACCCCTTTTTATGCATATGTCGTGCAATGAAGAGTGTAAGATTTAGCATAGTCAATGTTTTTAAGGAGAAAAAAAAGCAGAAAGCAAATGCTGTCCATGTCAAACTTATAATTAACGTATACTCTTTCATTAAAGAACCTCAATAACTAACTTAAAAACGTAATAAATTACGATCGATTTTTAAATGGTGACCATTAGTTTAAATATCTGTTATGGCTGAAAGCGTCCGCTTGACCGAAGAGCTAGTTATGGTGTCACTGACCGATAAGGCGCGTGTTATATATACATAAACTAATATGCGATACGTACAGAGGGCGTTATTTACCAGAACAGTGGTAATATTTAAAAAAATGAAAGACTCAAAAAACTGACTTTAGTGCTACCGCAAACAAATAAGAAGGGCGTGTCCATGAACCTAGGAACGTCCAGGACGTAGCATCGCGGAATAATTACCGATGCACCCCTAGTAAGTCAGCTGGCTATGTACGCACGCGTCAACTTCAACACACTCATACCATAAGTCTACCAATCGCCTGTACGCTGCTAAGTTCCACTCACCGCCATTGCAGTGCTTCATTGGTAGTTCCGTGACAGGGAGTCTAGAGTTTTCATTACGTCTGTGTGCGTGCCAATTCTGATACTTAATTTATGAAGATTTCTAAGGTTTGATGTCAAAAAATGTTTAAATTCGTCGTTCGCTGCTAGGTGCATATCGGCGTGGAACGATAACGGGAAGAAGGACCTGATAGACTTGTCCAGTCCTGAACTGCTGCATAGAACCGACTTCTTTCCCGGTCTTGGATGGATGCTCAGACGTGATACTTGGCTAGAACTGGAACCGAATTGGCCGCAAGCGTGAGTTTATTTATTTATTGTCGGATAACTTAGTAAATAAAAAAAATAACGTACAAAAGCTTAAAGAATGAGCGCCAAATCTGCCTAGTAAAATCAAGTATAAAATTGGGTTATCACGGCGATGCTTAGTTTTTGGTAAATTAGTTATATACATTGTATCATTAAATAATACAATTACAATTTTGATTTGTACAATGGGGTTTCTTTGATATGTTTGTAAACATTTGAGTGCATTAACTTAATTATATGCCTTTGCTTCTGGAACCATGGGGGAAAAAAAGTTGTCATGTCGTCACATTCATGGTTGATTGACGTCAACAATTGTCAACAATGAATGACACAGCTGATACAGACATATGTCCAATCAATCACAGATTCAATCAATGCAACATAGTATCAATCAGTATTATTTGACGTACCGTACAGAAGAAAATTATATTTTAATTTGTTTTTACAAATATCTATAAAAACCCACATTATATATTGTTATTATAATTATATTATTTCTATTTAAGAACCAAGTTTTTCATACGCATCAGTTCGTGCATCGCCTTCACAAACCATTGCACCATTTTGACAAGGCAAACGTAGTATGGAAGGTGGCTCTCATTCTTTCCATAAAAATTATGTTGTGACATTTCGTATTATGTTGTGACATGATAAAAGATTTTTAAAATATTTATTCTTCCATATGTGCGAGCGTATTTATACTTTTTCTTATAATTGGATTGTGGATCTTCTCGAAATTACTTACATAAATCAAAATAGGTTAAGATTCTATAAGTAGAACATCTTCGCGATAAATAGGCGACACAAGTTGAAAGAAGCGGTGCGGTGGGGCAGAGGACGCTTCCCGACGATTACTACCGCGAGCGTTGGGAGAGCGGACAAAAAAAGCTTCAGTTAATTTTTAAAAAGGTATTAAAATGTAACAGAAGTTTACACGTGTCTAATAGATTTGATATATATGTGAAGATATGAATAGAAAATATATTTGTTCGTAGCTACGCTATGTCGACATCCCTACACGTGTGTTTCGCGCTAAATATACGTAAACCGGCGTTAGTACCGAAGATGACTTATTTACTCGGGCCGCGCGCTCTAAGTACATTGCATAAATACTGATCGCTCGGCTGACTGTTTAGAGACTCTAACTGCAGAAACAAAGGTCGCGGGTTTGATTCCCGCCCGTGACAAATATTTGTGTGCACCGTCACTAGGTGTAAAATATTTATATATATTATACAGAATAAGTTTGTATATTAGTTGTCTGATACCCATAGTACAAGCTTTGCTTAGTTTGGGACTAGATAACACTGTGTGGGATGTCCCAGTTATTATTATTATTGTTATTATTATGCATATCAGTGGCCTAGTACCCCTAAAACAAGCATAATACTTGCTTACTTTGGGATTAGATGGCGCTGTGTGGGATGTCCTATATATTATTATTATTATTATCGCCACAGAGTTATCGTAACGCAGTGGGGATCCGGCAGTGTCGGCGGGATGCCCCACCCCGCTACACCCGCGGTCGTAATATACTTGTGCGTAGTGTTAATATTCTTTTATGGATAATTCCATCGCCAAAAAAATTTTACTCAAAAATTACCTTTTTTTTTCAAAAATAGAGTATTTAGATGTTATAGGTAACTAGAATATTTTTAATTTTGCTTGGAGCAAATAAGAGATATCGACAGTTGCGTACAAGATGGCCTCGAACCTTATGGCGGATCGGAATACAACGCTAAATGCGGGCTTGCGCAAGCAGCGCAGGCCCGCCCGATTAGACGGCGCCGCGGGGTTCGCGGGAGGAACACACTGCCCCCTCGCTCCACTGCGTCCCGCTAACACCTATAACTAGTCACTGCGACGCTACTTGTGCTTAGTTTCAGATCCGCCATAAAGTTGGAGGCGATCTGTAATAGTCTGTCCCTATGCTACTGTTTATATAGGAGAGGCGCCATCTTAAAAATCCTGTTTGTCCAAATAAGTTTGTTTCGTATTCCAGATTTTTCGATGACTGGCTACGGGATCCGAGGAACACGGGCGGCCGATCTTGTATCCGGCCGGAAATATCTAGGACTTTTTCTTTTGGAAAGGTCAGTTTTTTTTGGTGATAATTGTGCACTACTCGGTGCGTACGAATCTATATAATGCCATAACTGTCTGTCATATCTCCGGATATATTCTAAGGATCAAAGCCATAATTTAAATAATGAAACGAAATGTATTTATAAGTTTATAGAATATTTAATTCTCGTCAAAGTATTGTGTATAATATTTCCAGTGAATGACATCTGACAAAAATACAATGATTTTAAAAATACATATCTGGTGTTTGACTGAACGTGGCCCGTACTTACCTATGGAGCATGTAGAGCTTATCGAAGTAAACAAAAAGTAAAAAAAGAAAATCTTTTCCTCGGTAACCGTTAGTTTGTTCCATCTGCTCACTTGAATCTTTTTGTCTAATTCATAATTGTTCAGCCGAACACCCTGTATAGTACAATAAATATAGTTGTCTGTTTTGACCATAAAAGTAAGAATTGACTAGAAACCCTCTTCTGCGTTTACCGTCTAACCACTCATACTATAGCTAGCTGGTGTTTTAGTCCCAGTTTCAGTGCGCGAGGTCCCCGTGCGCCGCTCTTCACCCCCGAGAAATCCCCGCGCCCCGAAATTGCGTAACGTCACCTCGATACTGTGAACTGATATGACTCTATTAAAACCAAACGCTGCTGTCAAATTAATTTACTTTAAGGTTCTAACGATGTCTGAAGCCTCTCTTTCGACCTACATCTCTTCAAAGGAGTTACTAAAAACAAAAATTTGGAAGTTCCAAAATATCACGCCTCGCATATTCTCGTTTAGTACAAAATTTTTTAACTTTTGCTGCTATAGTGATCTCAAAGATGGCGGGCGATTTCGTCATAAAGTGAATACGCCTAAATAATTCAATTATCAAATCAAATCAAATCAAAATATCTTTATTTCGTAGTTATGTAACATAATCTTGAAATACGTCATAAGAGTGAATTTTATTACTTTGTGGAAGAACGTGACCACAAAGGCGCATTCAAAAATGCTGGTTCCTCTCAGAAGAATGCGCAAGAAACTGAGAGACGCTCTTTTTAACAAAATTATAAAAAAAAATTAACAATAAGTGCTTAAAGAATAATATTATTGAAACAAACTGATAGGTGAGCGGCTTACACCCATGGATTTTTATCATCTAAGTAGTCTGATACTTTATAATAAGCTTTTGCATAAAGCTTTCGTTTTAGTGTAGTTTTAAACTTATTAAGGGGTAGATCTTGAATGTCAGCTGGGATCTTATTGTAAAAGCGTATACATTACCCTTTAAAAGATTTCGTGATTTTATTGAGGCGGCTGACATGATTAGCAAGTTTATCTTTGTTTCTTGTATTAACATTATGCCGATCACAATTCTTTTTAAATAATGTAATATTTTTTTTACGTACATAATGTTTTCAAATATATATTGAGATGGCAATGTCATTATATTAATTTCCTTAAACTTTTCTCTAAGTGATACTTTAGGTCCCAGTTTATAAATTGCTCGAACAGCTCGCTTCTGCAACACGAAGATTATGACGTGACTGTATTTGTTTTGAGACAATTGGCCCAAAAATAATTTCACAGAGAATATATGTGAAAATATTACACACGCGTAAGTTGTTTTGTCTCGGTTAAGTCGTTCATCCCTTTCACTTACACCTTTGGTATGATTTGCTGTCGCATTTTAGAGTTTAGGCGTCTTAAGTAAGTAACATTCTGCATACTTGAAGGGAATAGCGTATCCGTCTACATGACAGCTCTAACCTACTATAATGCTCTGTGGCTATGCCTGTTCCCAATCAATAAGATAATCCAATGATTGACTGAACGATTAGGTCTTGATTAGATGAGTGGTTAGAGACCCTAACTGCAGAACTGAATGTCGCAGGTTCGAATCCCGCCCGGAACAAATATTTGTGTGCATATATGTGTCAATTTGTTCCATGTCTGGGTGTAAATTTAAATTCAAAAAGTTTTTATTCAATAAAATATATTTAAACACACTCATTGTAAGTCAAAATGAATTGAGTAGGTACCGGTAAAAAATATGTATTATAGAAAAACATTTAAGTATATCTATATCAGTTGTCCATTACCTATAATTGCTCTTCCTATAGTTTACTTTGGGACCGTATGTCAGATAATAATATCCGGAACATCCCACACAGTGGCATCTAGTTCCAAAGTAAGCAAATATTATGCTTGTGCTATGGGTAATATACAACTGATATACATACAGAAATATTCTTTATAATTTATACATATACAAGGTGAGATTTTAGTAACCGGCCAATATCTTTCTAGACGTTAGGTATCACCAATAGAACTCATTGCGTAAATAAAAAATATGGGTTACATTTTCATAATAAATTATATTATCTACAGTGTTATTTTATAACATTTGGTTGCCTTCTTAACGCTGTAGCAAACGTACGCGCCCGAGGCCTTGAAACGGAATGGGACGGCGGGCACGAATGGTGACTAGAGTTATTGGTTTTTTCGGGAAAGGTTTGTGTAGTCATATCTCAATATTTTTCAATAGAACGATACTAAAAGGAAACAAGACGGCTATCGGTTTTCTACGAAAAATCGTTATATTAAAATTTGGCTGGTCATTAAAATCTCATCCTTTATAGATGTTTTACATCAAGACATAGAACAAATAAATTTGAACAAATTTGACGACCGCTTAGCCTAGTGGGCAGCGACCCTGCCTGCGAAGCTGGAGGTCCCGGGTTCGAATCCCAGGTCGGGTCAGTATTTATATGATGAATATTAATACTGGCACCGGGTCTTGGTTGTTATATGTATGTGGTGTCTTCGCTTGGTACTCATAATACAAGCTAATGCTTAGTTTGGGGCCAAGACGTTGTTGTGATTGTGTGTGTTATTATTATTATTAAATAAAGACGTGTTCATGCACACAAATATTTGTCTCAGGCAGGAATCGCACCTGCGAACTTTGTTTCTGTAGTTAGGGTGTCTAACCACTCGGCCAACCGGTCAGTCAGATGTCCTAGGTATTATTATATTATAATGTACTTTAATTCATTCACAGGTAGGAGTAAGCAAAGGTCTGTTCTTCGACATGCATTTGAAATACATTCAACTGAATGGCGAAAGTGTTCCTTTCACCAAACTCGATCTCAGTTACCTTCTTAAGGTGAGTGAATATTTTAAAACATTTAAAGAGCTGAGTGTGACAAGGGGTTATCTACATAACGTCACGTAACATTATAACATTATCTACATAAGTCATTTTTTATAAAAGTGCTAGATAATCCCTTGTCACATTCAGCTCTTCAATTATAATAGTATCTAGTCTAGTCTAGTCAATGTCGTGATAGCCGAGTGGTATCGAACCCGCTTCGTGTTTAGAAGGCCGTGGTTCGAATCCCAGGGTACGTACCAACGAGTTTTTTTAACTTATGTAGGTACATAACTATCACTCACTGACTCTATGCCTCGGAGAGCACGTTAAGGAGATAGTCTTTCCCTCCGCGGTTTAGATTTGGCATCTCTATCTCCCTTTCTATCCCTCTTCCTCGACCCGTTCCTGAGTGACAGAGGTGACTACAGCGAATTCCCAAAATTATCTATGAAATACTCGCTTAAAAGGACAAAGTAATCTATACTAATACTATAAAGCTGAAGAGTTTGTTTGTTTGTTTGTTTGTTTGTTTGTTTGTTTGTTTGTTTGTTTGTTTGTTTGTTTGTTTGTTTGTTTGTTTGTTTGTTTGTTTGAACGCGCAAATCTCAGGAACTACTGGTTCGAATTGAAAAATTCTTTTTGTGTTGGATAGTCTATTTATTGAGGATAGCTATAGGCTATATGTATAAAATAATACTATCTGTCTGTCTGTCCATTTGAGCAAATCTCCAAAACGGCTAAATTGATTTTGATGAAACTTCACAGATATGGAAAGAAAGTGGTCAAAAGTGACATACACTACTTTTTGTATATCTGTATGTACGTCCATCTGTTTATTCAAGCTAATCTCCAAAACGGTTAAACCGACTTTAATGAAATTTCACGGGTATGAAAAGGAGGTGGTCAAAAGTGACATGCGCTACTTTTTGTCCGTCTGTTTGTCTGTACGTCTATGTGTCTATTCAAGCTAATCTTCAAAACGGCTCAGCAGATTTTATATTTTATAAATATGTACATATGACTAAAAATTAACAATTTTGGATTTTTTCTTATATATTCTTCTGTGAGATCTCGCTTCTTGTCAAACATTATTATAACTAACGGTAAATACCCTATAGGTTTTCATTTAATTATGGGTTGCAAAATATACATAACAAATAGCCATACTTTTTGATTGTGTTACCTTAGACGTTTGATTTTTTTACAGCTCCAAGGGACTGTTGCGCGTTCCTAAGAAAAAGGTTCTTGACAGACAAATAGACAGACAGATCGACAAACAGCGAAGTGATTCTATAAGTGTCAATTATTTATTTTCGAGATGAGGAATCTTAAAAACTTCCAGAATATCAATCTCCCTGCATTATGAAGTTTCATTAACTGTTTTCCGAAATTAGGTTCCGTTTACGGAATGTTCGACTCTAAAGACCGTTGGAATATTAGCACATAGTGCGATTATAATACGAAAATTATGTCGCATATTTGTGGTGAACTAGTTCACGAGCTATAGCCGACCAACCTAATGCGTCATATTAACTTCGAACGAACTGATGATTTTGGAAAGCCAAATTGTTTAAGGCGTGGTTTATCCTTTGTTTTATGCTGAATCTTCAAAAGTTTTGTTTACGTTTGTAACCATTAGTTTTAAATAATTTCATTAAAATTTCGTCCAACGGTAATTGCGTAAGATTTTATAATAAACTTCCAGTTCCAAGCAATATTATCGACTTGTCAATAAATAAATTCATGAATTATGTAAAACGACAACTTATGTCTAAAGCGTATTACAATTTAAAAGAATGTATGATTGATAAAAATGCTTGACATTAAATAGCTCTAATTCGCTTAGTTTTTAAAACAATTGTTTGTAGCGCTGTCGTTAAAAAAAAGCCACTCAAAGTTTCCCGAAATGTTTTTCTTAGAGTGGTAGGTCGCGTACGAACCCTTTATGACATTCAAAAGTGTCAGTGTCCGTCTTGATAATAAATAACTTTTTAAAGTCTTATTTATTTATTTATTTCAATAACAGTATCCACACATCTTAAAATATTTAAGTTTAAGCTTATATATATTGTTGCTCTACAGCAAATGATGGATACACATTTTATGATTTTAACTGTACTCTATTTAACAACCACCACCACAGTAAACAAAATCAAAAAGTATTATTATTTAGATATCGAGTTGTATAGAGTAGGTGGGTGCGTGTGTAAGAGTGTGTGGATGTGTGGAGTGTGTATTTTTTGTGTGTTTCATAACTTACCTATGTCCTTTATTGTTTTTAAATACTTATTGTACTTTTTTTAGTAGTTGTTGCGATAGTTGGATGCGAAAGGCGGAGGACCGTGTGTGGTCGCGAGCCTTGGGAGAGGTCTATATCCTGCAGTGGAGAGACACGGGCTGATGATGATGATGACTTTTTTTTAATTTTTGTTCTTTAGCAAGAAGTTATAATTTATTTAAATTAATGTATTAAACTAATAGATATTACTTTTTATACGTTACATGCGTGATATGCGGTTGTTATGTCTGATACTTTGATTAGACGACCGCTTGGCTTAGTGGGGCGACCCTGCCTACGAAGCTGGGGGTCCCGGGTTCGAATCCCAGGTCGGGTCAGTATTTATATGATGAACATTGATACTGGTACCGGGTCTTGGTTGTTATATGTATGTGTTGTCTTCGCTTGTTACCCAAAACACAAGCTAATGCTTAGTTTTGGGCGTAGACGTTGTTGTGATGTATACGTTATTATTATAAATAAACAAATAATTATAAAAATAATTCTAATCACAACAACCGTTCGAAAGCTAGTAAAATTATTTTTTTCCACAGAACAAATACGATGCACAACTAGAAGAGACGATATCTTCTTCACCGACTATGTCGGCTGACGAGGTTATGTCTTTGCCGAGACTGAACTCAAAAATTGAAGGCAATACAGTAAGAGTGCCCTATACAAACGCCAAGAGTTACCAACGAGCCGCCAAACGATTGGGGCTAATGGATGATTTTAGGGTAAGTGTGTTGTTAATACCAGAGATATATAAGGAAGAGATTGCTCGAATTCGTCGTATGGCATAGACACCATAGACCATTTTTGGATTAAATTATTATTAATTAAAATGAATACAACTGCACGCGCCGCCTCGGCAGAAAAGGGTCATGTAGAGGAACATGATGACTTTGTTTTTAAATCACTTAAATACTTTATTTTGTTTCATATTTTTTTTCTCTTATGAATTTTTTAAACTTTGTGATATATTTTGCCGGAATAAACTTTTATTATTATTAAGAAAAACGAAGGCTGACGAGCCGCATCTTGTTTAGAAAGTCGGGGTTCGAATCAGTTTTTTCTGGCCTTATCACATAACTAGCGACCGCCCGCAGCTTCGCTTGCGTAGACTACACATTCCTGTTTTAGGTAGTATTAACATTCGATCTATACGTACTTTTTGCTGAAACTAATATTGGGTACACCTGTGGGTACATCCATTCAAACTTTCAATTTTCATTCTCCCCACTCCTTTAAGAAAACCGATACTCGCATACTTTTCACCTCCCGTTTCCCACCCTTAAAATGTGCAAATCCAAAAACCCTGGAACACGTTGTTATTTATTTATGTTAAAATTTTTATGTTTCTAACTTTAAAAAACAAAAACTCATACAAAGCTCTTCCGTCCCTCCCTCCATAAATTTGAAATTTCCAAATATTCCTTTCATAAAAAATTGATAGGTTATAAAATAAACCACTGTTCCAAATTTCGGCTTCCTAGACAGTAGTTTCGGCTTTATCTACGCTGATAGATAAGTGAGGACAAACGATAGACAGACACAAAAAGTACTTGATGTCACTATCGACAATTTCTTTCATGTCTGCAAAGTTTCATTAAAATCTGTTCAGCCGTTTTGGAGATTAGCTGGAATAGACACATCGACGTCCAGCCAGACAGGCAGACAAAAATTAGCGTATGTCATTTTTGATCACCTCCTTTTCATACTTGTGAAATTTCATTAAAATCGGTTTAGTCGTTTTGGAGATTAGCTCGAATAGACAGATGGACGTATATACAGACATACAAAAAGTAGTGTATATCAATTTTGATCACTTCCTTTCCATATCTGTGAAGTTTCATCAAAATTAGTTTAGTCGTTTTGGAGATTTGTTTGAATAGAGAGACAGATAATATTATTTTATACATATAGCCTATAGCCTTCCTCAATAAATTGACTATCCAACACAAAAAGAATTTTTCAATTCGAACCAGTAGTTTCTGAGATTTGCGCGTTCAAACAAACAAACAAACAAACAAACAAACAAACAAACTCTTCAGCTTTATAATATTAGTATAGATTACTACTGACCCGTGCCTTGAAGAGGACGTTAAGCCGCGGTCCCGGTTGTCATCATTAGATGTTAGTTATTAACATCCAAATGCACTCAGCGGTAATCGGTCACTTTCTTCCCTCGATAAACAATCTATTATTGACCATTCCCAAATTTTTTAACAAATGTCCGTTATTTTTTTTTTTCAAAAGAATAGGCAATTTTAAGAAAGTAATTTGATTTCGTTTTTTGTTTATAGATCGGTATTTACGTAGTTATAGCGTGACGTCACAGGGTGGAATTATAAGGTCAGCCATTGCCTTTGCGTATTTATAAAAATAATGTCACTCTCAGAGTGTTGACTGTCATGACAGTTTGTGTGTAAGTGTGTGCGTGTGTTGTGTGCGCTGTCTGAGAGTGATATTATTTTTATAAATATGCAACAGCAATGGCGGACTTTATAATTCCTCCCTGTGACGTCACAATATAAGAATTTTCAAAATGATATAACTACGTAAATACTGATCTAAAACAAAACAAAATTACTTTCTTAAGATTGTCTATTTTTTCGAAAAAAATTATAACGGACTTCAGTTCAGAAACTTGGGAATGGACAATTCTATACTTCTTTCATTAACTGGTCTGAGAACTGCAATTCCTTTTTTCAGAGCGGCATACCACGAACAGCCTATCGTGGCGTCGTCACGTGTCACATACGCGGTAGAAGAGTGTACATTGCGCCAGATTACCCGTGGATACAATATGATCCTGCATGGGGATAAAATATCTAATTTTTATAAAATATATTTTTAGATTGTCTCACTGTTCTGTTCCAAAAATTATTATAATAATACTACGATGAATATTGAATCACGGAAAAATGTGAGGCTGTTTGTTGACGAATGCAACAAAATTTCCTGTCAAGGAATTTCTTTGCCGTAATGTTTTAAATCTAGGGGTAGCGAAACGCGTCCGTCCCGCTTTCCATTAGAACCACAGTAGGTTATCGACAGGGACCGCTCATAAATCGCTAGTATTGTATGCGTGTAGTCGGCAAATGCCCGTTGGCGAGTATTTAATCGCGAAAACGCCGAATCATGCAGTTAAATGTTGTAAAAACACGTCCAAAAACTGAAAACAGCGTTCAGTGATGTGTAAGTATGAAATCGTGTCGACGCTTCCCCCCGCAAACGTGTCACACCTCCCCGCTAAATGAAACGCTTAGTTTCGTACAGTAAAATTTTTTACTGTGTCTCTAGTGGGTAAGTGGTGGGAAGCTTCGTTATCTCTATGGTCTTAAAGTATTTGCGTAGCTTTTATTAAAAATGTTTATGGAATAGTCATGCCTTGAAATTAGTTTTCATTCACTTGTAGTTGGTTCTAACCGAAGTAATATATAAGTAAGAAGAAGGCTTATGTAATAAGGCTTATGTCGAAACCGTACTTAGTTGAAATGTAAAAAAACGGGCCAAGTGCGATTTGGACTCGCACCCTGAGGGCTCCATACAGTTGTAAATGTATATTGAAGATTTTATCGCTACTCGCCGTCAGAATGTCATGTACTCATTAGTCATTTAAAAAAAAAATTAATACTACAGTTACAATCAAACTTTATGGTGGATCCGAAAGTAGGCACAATTAGCGTCGGAATAACCAGTTTTAATTGTAGCGGGACGCCATAGAGCGAGGGGTATATGCTGTACCTGCGCAAGCACGCTTACAGCGTTGTATTCAGATCCGCCATAAAGTTTAACACGTTCTGTACAAACAAACAGTTTTTGGATTTATTTCTTTACTTGTGCTGTAAAACCTTGTTTTAAATTTCATGATTCTAGTCCAACAGAATTTGATTTATTTGCGAGTGTTAAAATATGCGACATAAATGGCCCTTTTTTTATTGGTTTGACTTTGAAACTTATTTTTTTTACATCTCTAAGGGACCGTAAAGTCAAGTACCAGATATCAATTTCAATTTGATACCTTCACGCGTTATTGAAGAATAGGGTCTTGACAGACAGACAGACAGACAGACATCAAAGTGATCCTATAAGGTGCCTTTTTTCCTTTCAAGGTTCGGAACTTTAAAATTACAAGCTTTTTAATTAATCCAAACACAGTTTCAGTAAGAACCGATCCGAAATAATCCAAGGTTGTCCATTTTGGACCTTAGAGATAGTTCAACTGGAGCTGTCCGTACACTTCATTCGAAGGGCTGTGTGCCCGAGTGGCTGAATATACTTAGACACAAACACCGAGGTTCGATTTCCGGCATAGCTCTATTGACCAAAACTCCGCCAACGTTGACGTTGGAGATTAATAGGCCCCAACCATAGACGTAATAGAAACTCCAGACTGTCTGTCACTGAACAACCAATGAAGCACTGCAATGGCGACCGCGTAATGCGTGAGTGGAACTTCGCACCGTACTGGTTGCCGGTAGACATCTATGGTACGAGTGTGTTCAAGTTGAAATGTGCGAACATATCTAACATACTAAGGGTGCATCAGTGGGTATTTCGCGATGCTAGGTTCCTAGGTTAATGGCTTCAACCTGCATCAGTGCAGCGTGCTGGATTTATGGTTCAAATTCCTTAATGTTGAGGAAGAGCTGGAATAGTGGACACATCTTCTTCTTAATAATAGCGTTTTCTGTTTATATCAATTTCGCCATAATGGACACTTTAAAACCAGATGATGATCGACAAATCGAATCACACGCAACATATTGTCGTTAGATGGCGTTCTAATCAATAGTTAAAGAACGTCGAGTTTTAATAAATTGTTATTCACCCACGGATGTAAATAGAGATTGCGCGTCGCGATCACAAAATAGTGACCACAAAATATACGCCACGGACTAAATATACGCTACTTTGTATTTTGACATATTTGAAATACACGTGGAGTTCGTACTAGAAAAGCAAAATAGATTTTAAAATCACATTTTGTTGTAATTTAACAAATGTCTAAAACACAATGATAATGGCGTATGGCTTGTCTAAACTTTGGTTTTTGGGTTTTGCATCATTTCGAAGTATGAGGCGCCCCATCTTGTTTATACTAATATCTAAGTACATATTCACATGAACTTATAAGTACATGAATGAAAACTGGTTTCACAGCATGACAATTTCGTCGTAAAATCTCCACAAATATAATTATTTTACTTCAAAAGATTATGGCATAGAAATATATAAGAAAATACTGTTCAGTTTACCTTTAAGAAAGGGCTGCACGCACGAACGCCCATACAAACGCTCTTACAAAAGATTACGACGTAATACGCATTTTAAACTTGGTATGTTTTGAATTATAATCATCATCATCATCAGCCCATTTTTACCCCACTGCAGGGGCTTAGGCCTCCCCCAGGGCGAGGAGGGGGGCTTGGAGCTTAAGTCCACCACGCTGCTCGACTGCGGGTTGGGAACTGTAACGACCGCCATCTATTGACAGCGTCCGGGACCGACTGCTTAACGTGCCCTCCGAAGCACGGTGTCAGTGATATTGTGTACTTAAGTCAGAAAAACTCATTGGTACACGCCCGGATTCGAACCATGGCCTTATAAATTTGAGACAGGTTCGTTGCGCTCTGGGCTATCACGACATGAATTATAGTGTCATTTATTATTTATATTATTGCGCCCGCGCCGGTCCGTATCCGTAAGAAACTTTTACTTTTTGAACTGAACATTTTTTATTATTGTATGCAGTACTGTAATATCCCATTTGAGTTAGAACTATAGGTTTATATAGAACCAAAATCACGAAATTTCTATAAATATTTTAGACAAATTTTGAGTATTCAACGTGCTAATAAATAATTTCTATAACTCGGACGTTTATAGGAATTTCGAAGTTTTGGTCGTGATAGCCCAAAGCGCAACGAGCCTGTCTCAAATTTATAAGGCCCCATCGGGCCATGGTTCGAATCCGGGCGTGTACCAATGAGTTTTTCTGACTTAAGTACACAATATCACTGACACCGTGCTTCGGAGGGCACGTTAAGCAGTCGGTCTCGGACGCTGTCAATAGATGGCGGTCGTTACAGTTCCCAACCCGCAGTGGAGCAGCGTGGTGGACTTAAGCTCCAAGCCCCCCTCCTCACCCTGGGGGAGGCCTAAGCCCCTGCAGTGGGGTAAAAATGGGCTGATGATGATGATGATGATGATGATGAAGTTTTGGGCTTTATATTAAAACGCGTATTCACGTTCTAACAATTCAAGAGCGTTTGTATGAGCGTTCATGCGTGCAGCCCCTTCTTAAGAGAATCCCTAAAGTCTCGGTTTGCGGGTTGGGTTTTTGATATGTGTTCATTGTTTCGCGTAGAGCAGGATTACGGAATATTAGATCAACATCCCCTCGTGTGGATAAGACTGAAAAATAGCTAAAATAATACTGAATCTGGTTACGCCTACCCTCGATTTTCTATGTATGCGTTGAGCCGTCTCAGCTAGGCGTAAATGACAAATTTTTTAGCCATTTACACCTAGCTGCAACGACGATGATTTTTTTTATTCCTTCCATATTTCAATAAGTATTATGATCTTTGGTGAAAATAATAAAAACCTATTTTGTCTTTTTCCCTCAATACTAAAATATTGAGACATGGCGCTACAAGTGATTGTATTGCCGTGGGGATGCGCGAGCGGCTAACAATTATGTCGGTCGGCGGCCGCCGGCATTATCTTCGTTACACCCACGGTCGCCAAATTTTTCGTGCGCAGTGTTTAAATTGTATCGATAATTGTTTAGACAAAATTATTTAAATGTGAAAAACCAAACTAGTTTTTATTTAAATTTGGAATGTGATGAAAAAAAATCTTCTGTATGTCATTACTTTTAAAAGGTCGTAAGTACTATGTATGTATGTATTTGTTAAAATATAAGTATCTCTCTTTGTTTGTATAAAACTACCTCTGATTGGCTAGTAAGTGTATAACATCCATTACGATTGCTTAGCTTAGTGGGTAGCGACCCTGCCTACGAAGCTGGAGGTCCCGGGTTCGAATCCCAGGTCGGGTCAGTATTTATATGATGAATATTGATACTGGCACCGGGTCTTGGTTGTTATATGTATGTGGTGTCTTCGCTTGGTACCCAAAACACAAGCTAATGCTTAGTTTGGGGCCTTGACGTTGTTGTGATGTATACGTTATTGTTATTATTATTAAAAAATGTAAAAATATCTACAAATGAGTTCACAAAATTTTTTTATGATTTTAAATTTTAACTTAGATAATAATAATAATAACATATACATCACAACAATGTCTAGGCCCAAAACTAAGCATTAGCTTGTGCTTTGGGTATCTAGTGAAGACACCACATATGGTGTCTTGTCACAACCATGATAATATTGTGTTTTTTTATATTTACTGCTCAACTGTGTGATTGCAGATTAAATTAATTCACTACTCTGGGTGAATGTTACAAATTTGAAAAAATGCTCAATTATTTGCAATTGTTGCGAACGTCGTGGCGGGTGCAAATGATAACGTGTGCGAGGAGGAGATAAATTAGTTTCTTGTTCCACTCGTGATCGGGTCGCTCGTTGCGACGGTCGCTAGTATGCGAACGTGAAAATGAGTGTAGCTTTTGGCATTATGTGTACTAGAAAAGTACCTTAAGGTGGGATACTGCCTGTTAGTGCAGTGGCTATTTAATAATAGATGGAGCCACCGTACGAAGAAATGATTTTCATGTTTTTGCGATCACTTTTCTACGTTTCGGTTGATAAAACATTACATGCGATTATGAAATATGTTTTTCTTTAATTTTTTGAACTGAAATTACTGATTATTTCAACAGTTTCGAAGCGTTTGTGGAAAAATTTAAAATTCGTGGAAAATAGCGTTTTTTTCGACAGATTTATATAATGGTTTTTTTCGATAGTTTCGAAGTGTATGTCGAAAATTAAAAAGAAATAATTTTTTTTATTTGCATGATTTATCAACTGACAAACTAGACCAATGTCTAGTTTGTTATTTTGCAAAATGTTGTAGGATGGAAACTCGTAACGTAGTTATGTAACAAACTGTTTTTACAGTAAGTAGTATTGTTTGAGTTAAATTTTTAATTTAAAATACCTAGTAATTTTTTTTGTTATTTTTTATCCTTTTGTCTTTTAGAATCTCTCATGACACTTTAAAATGGACTTTTTTGTTTTGTCTTCTTTTCGTGTATTTACTTGTGATGTATGTAAATATATGTATGTGTATATGAAGAACGACAGAGTATTATTTATTTTATAAATACGTATTCGCGGGCCGTGCCGTAATGGAGCAAGAATAAAACATTTTTATATCAACACACGTGCTACTAGTGTTCGGGCGGTGTCGGAGGGGGGGTTATGAGTTTGGGCGCGACGTGAACGAGACAGCTGACCGAACTTATTTCAAACATCCTCCTTAGAAGCGGACGCGCGATATTTTTATTTATTATATTATTCCAAACACACATCGAGGTATGAAAGTCGTTATTGCGCGCCGCCCCCTAGGGAGGAAGCTTGAAATAAGTTCGGTCAGCTGTACTCCCCACCGGCTCCCCCCCCCAAATATTGAAAGAAAGAAAGAAAAAAAATTATTTGGCACACTTACAAAATATAATAGGTAAAAATAGAAATATAAAAATAAACAAAGTAAATTAATAGAAAAATAAAAATATAACAGTCGGGATTCTAAATAAATTGATAAGCGCGTGTATTGATTTAAAAATGTTATATGCTTGCTCCAATAAGGCGCGGCCCGCGAATGTGTTCATATCTCCAGTACAGCAGATGTACCATAAGTGTTTAACTAATATGAAAATTCTATTATGAATAATACACTTAATTCCAACTTATCGTTTCTATCATGGCGTTTCTATATAAGAACCGATCGTAGTCGAAGTTCGTAAGTAGGTATATCTAAGATTTTTACCAATTTGACTATATCAAGCGATACTGTGATCAAAATAGTTTAAGTGGACAGGTTCAGTACTGAATATATTTAAAAAAAAACTTTTGTATTTTCAAATCTATTACATACACAGGCGCATACAGGATTTGTTCACGGAAGGGGGGGACAATTTTTTAAAATATTGCGTATCTTCCGAAAAAAATGTTTTTTAATCATTTTTTTCCATTCCGTCAGCCCGTTTTATACCCCACTGCAGGGGCTTAGGCCTTCCCTCAAGCTGGGAGGCTTGGAGCCACCACGCTGCTCCAATGCGGGTTGATGGATTTTTAATCATATTTAGCATGATTGTTTGAAATTGATCAAAATAAAGTGCTTCAGTCGTGAGTAATGGGGTGCAAATGCATATATAGGCCCCCCCCCGCAAACACCCCGCTGGGTCTACGCCCGTGCAGACATAAACACTTTTACTTGCCTCCGTCATTTCATATTAAAGTCGCACAAATACAGCTTGATTACGCAATTTATTTATGTAATTAATTTAATCGGCTTCAATAAAATCACCAATGCTAAACATGTTGTGAAATTGCACATGAAATGTGATTTCAGAATCTTTGCTTTTCCAGTACGAATTCTACTTTTGGGTCACACAAAATTCTATTTCACAGTGAATATGTAAAAACATCAAGTGGCGTATATTTGGTCTGCAACGTATATTTGCTCACACTTTTGTCACAACGCCGTATCTCTATAATCCAGGTTGTTACCTATATAAATTTCGTAATTAAGCTGTATTTTCTGCAATAAATTTAGTATGGAATGAGGTTAACGAGATCGACCCTGAACTTAAAATGCTTGATTTTAGAATCGGGTCCCACTACATCCAACAATATACCATTTAAGAAACCAATATTTATATGAAATTAAATAGCATAAAAAATAGTAAAAAATTGTGTATGTGTGCAATAATGTTTTTGTGTTGTAATGCAGTAATGTTATTAAACAATAATGTTTTTAACACTAGCTGTCAAAACGTAAAAACACTTCGTTGTAGCTTTTTATGTAAGTACGTAGTAATGGATGCGGCACGCGTTGAGAACGCTGATCTTCTCAAACTTCAGTAAATTAAGGTCTGTTTGGCAGTAGGAAGTGGGGTGTGATGGGCAGAAGAACTATTCCGATCATGCTAATATGGTATATTACTGCCAAGCAAGGTATATTACATTCTAACTTGAAACACTGCAATGTAGAACACAGTGCTCACAACTCGTGCCGCTTACATACCTACTAGAACACTGTGAGGCTAATAAATAAATAAATAAACTTAATTGATAAACTATATTCTACAAGTATTCGTTTCTTAGTTTTGAATATGTGTTAAGTAAATTGAAAGCTGTCCCTATTTGTATTTCAACAGATGTTGCTTAAGAAATCGTTAAATTTTTCCAACTGTTACCTTAAATATGTAACTAGTGAAAAAAAAATCTTTTGTACTGAACCTGTAAATATATTATTGTATAAGTAATGTAAAATTGTAAATTAATATGAGTAATAATAAAGAATGTTTTTGTTATGTGTTTCTATTATTTGTTTATCCTGTAATGAATTCTTGATCTCGAAGGCGTATAGAAAAAACCGGCCAAATGCGAGTCGGATTCGCACACGAAAAGTTCCGTAGCATCATATAATGTATTTAAATAAAACACTTCTTGTATGGGGTGGGGACCACTTTCATTTGTAAATTTTTTTTTAAATTATTTGTTATAACGACCATAGTCATAAACATTCTATGAAAATTTCGACTTTAAGCAATGATCTCACAAGCACCAATCACCAAAAACGTCGAAAAAAATACGTTTCTTGTATGAGGACCCCCTTTAATTTTTAACTTTCTTTTAATTTTATTATTTGTTGTTAAAGCGGCCATAGTAGTACATACTTCGTGAAAATTTCATTGTTTATATATTGTGGTTCAGACGATATAGCCCTGTGACAAACGGACGGACGGACGGACAGCGGAGGCATAGTAATAAGTTTCCGGTTGGTACTTTTTTGGTACAGAACCCTAAAAAAATAGTATAATGGTCACCCGGAAATCATGGCCAAAATGAAACAGGGGGATAGGGTAACATTTTCTATCAAAATAAAACGTGTTTCTGGCAACTAAGTTTGAAAATCCAAACTAGATTTTCGTTTATGAACAACTAGTATATAATTTATATTATAACTATTCTATTTAAGAAATTTGCAGTTTACTGTAAAATGTACTGCAATAAGAGCTAATTCTGTCGCAACACTCACAATGGATACTTGGGACATCCCACACAGCGCCATCTAGTCCAAAAGTAAGCAAGTATTCTATTATATGTATTATGAGGTACTAGGTAACTGATACTTATACGTATACATAAATATTATTCTTTATAATATACTAGCGACCCGCCCCGGCTTCGCACGGGTAGCAGAGCATAAATTCTAAGTTTTTTTCTGTCGTAGTTGTAGTATCAGCTTGTTGCGTCGAACATGTGGATTAAATTTAAATCGAACGTAAGTTCATCATGCTTGAAGTATGTTTAATGTATTTTATTTCCAGTTCTGTAATACTTGAAAAAGTAAAGACAAAAACAATCCAAAATATTTCTTTGCACACAATATTGATACTTTCTGCCTAAGTTTACATCACGCGTGTCGCGTCACGTCAGCGTAGAACCGCCCGGCCGCTTGTCGCGCGAGACTTTTTACTTCGCAATAACTCCTAAGATATGAATTTAACTTGTATGGTGTAAAGGGCAATCATAATGTATGTGAAATGCTGAAGGTATACTACGTATTTAATTTGATAAGGACTAATGTTGTATCTGTATAAATTGCTTTCCATTTATCACATCATATGACACCATTTCTTTAAACATAAAAATAGGTACGTAAGCTATCCATAAAAGATAGACATATGCCACCGCGGACTTTTCTTTACTCCTATAAAAGAAAAACAATTCCTCCATGCATTGTTTTGTTATATTTCAAAGGGATTCGACGGCGCTTTCGATGAAAGCTCCCAGTCGGCTTGATTTTTTCCGACGTCTTCAACAATAATCGTCATATTTCAACTAGTTTCCATAATACATTAATAAATTAAACACACAATCCTTTCTTTTAAATCACTCCGTCCATTAATGCCAACCATATGAATTTCTGTTCAGTAGGTTTTGAGTGTATTGCCTTCAGACAGATAGACGCGGTGGTGAACTTTATTTTATAATATTTAGTGAAATATACTTTTTAGACCCCGACACGGAACAAATAGACATGTTCATGCAAATACACATATTTGTCCCGGGCGGAAATCGAACTCGCGACCCTTGGGTCCGCAATTAGGGATACTTAATATAAAATTAGAGTCAACATAGATATAGAGGTAGCAAGCTTCTTGTGGTATATGTCATGCAGCTCTTGATGTAAATACAATGAAGCATGTGTTACTTTGCCCTGTAGTATTCGTCTAGTCTGCCTACATCATATGGACAAGAAATTCATAGACATTTTGGGAAGTCTTGCGAGCCTGTTCACTGAGTGGTAAATAAAACAAAAAAAATTTATATAAATAACCAATTTATTAGCTTCTTTTATTCAAATGATATCTAAATTTTTAGCCAGGAGGCCACTGCATCTGCCTTCCTCCCAGGATGTGGATATGGAGATGGTATACGCTCTGCGCGCCGTTCTTCCCGTCGTTGACGACTAAACGGAAACCAGATTTGTCCAAACCTTGTTGGGCTGCTACTTTGCGTGCCACGATCATGAGGTGGCCTAGAACATTTAACAAAAACAATAATATTAATACCTGGGACATACCACACAGTGCCATCTAGTTCCAAACTAAGCAGAGCTTGTATTATGGATACTAGACAACTGATATATATATACTTATTCTTTATAATATATACATATATAGATATATTACACCCAGACACGGAACAAATAGACATGTTCATGCACACAAACATTTGTCCCGGGCGGGAATCGAACTCGCAACCCTTGACTCCACAGTTAGGGTCTCTAACCACTCAGCCAATCGGTCAGTCATGATGAAAGTTAAGACCGCCACACAAGTTATGTTAGAGACGTATTGCGATACCCTACTTCATCTCAGCCAGGCTATGTATCTGATGTGGAGTAGCATTTAGTTCAACAATTTATTCATGACATTGTGATACTGTGGATCATAAGATAGTGTTTATTATGTACCTAAAGGACTAAATCCTACTTCATCTCAGACTCTTGTTTGACATTGATCAACCGATGTCGGGGTAGTATTATAATATACAAGGTGAGATTTTATTAACCGGCCAAAATTTTGCTAGATGTTAGGTATCACCAATAGACATCATTGCGTAAATAAAAAATATGGGTTACATTTTCAAAATAAATTATTTTATCTACAGTTTATTTTATAACGTTTGGTTGCCTTCTTAACGCTATAGTAAACGTACGCGCCCGAGGCCTTTGAAACGGAATGATGCGGCGGGCAAGAATGGTAACTAGAGTTTTTGGTTTTTTCGGGAAAGGTTTAGTAGTCATATCTCAATATTTTTCTATAGAACGATACTAAAAGGAAACAAGACGGCTATAGGTTTTCTACCAAAGATCATTATATTAAAATTTGGCTGGTCATAAAAATCTCACCCTGTATATATATATAGGTAATATTATAATAGGAAATGTTACAGCAACACATATTATTAATAATTAACAGCCCAAGCTGTGACAGCACCTGACATCTATCCATTCAATTTGTATTTGGCTAAAGTGTTACTACCTATTATAGTTTGGCCGAAACAGCTGTACCGCGCCTTAGGTATGTGCGTGGCGCGGAGGGAGGCAGATCTGCTCTGTCAGTCCGTTGTCAACGCTTAGGAGCTGCCTTCCCTCCTCGCCGCGCACATACCTAAGGCGCGGTACAGCGGTTTCCGTTAAACTATAGAAAATTATTACATACAAATACAATTTATAATATTAACAAAATTATTAAAGTGATGTGATTAAGGAAAAAACCGGGCAAGTATGAGTCGGACTTGCACATGAAAGGTTCTGTACCACCATACAATTTAAAAATAAAACACTTCTTGTATGGGGACCCCCTTCAATTTTTAACTTTATTTTATTTTTATTATTTGTTGTTATAGTGGCCATACTAATACATACTACATGAAAATTTTAAGTGTAAGGAATGATCTCACAACCAATAAACACCAAAAACGTCAAAAAAACATGTTTCTTGTAAGGAGACCCTTTTAATTTTTTACTTTTATTTTATTATTTGTTATGACGGTCATAGTTATACACACTCTGCGAAAATTTCAAGCATCTACCAATTACGGTTCAGGCGATACAGCCTTGTGACGGACAGATGGACGGATAGACAGCGAAGGCTTAGTAATAGGGTTTTTATTGGTACCCATTGGGTATGAAACCTTAAAATCCGCTTTTTTAAACATAATATTTAAAATAATAATATTTGTTTGATGTACCCTATAAAATTAATTAAACCAACCGTATACAGTCGTGATAGCCCAGAGCGCAACGAACCTGTCTCAAATTTATAAGACCCCATAGGGCCATGGTTCGAATCCGGGCGTGTACCAATGAGTTTTTCTGACTTAAGTACACAATATCACTGACACCGTGCTTCGGAGGGCACGTTAAGCAGTCGGTCCCAGACGCTGTCAATAGATGGCGGTCGTTACAGTTCCCAACCCGCAGTGGAGCAGCGTGGTGGACTTAAGCTCCAAGCCCCCCTCCTCACCCTGGGGGAGGCCTAAGCCCCTGCAGTGGGGTAAAAATGGGCTGATGATGATGATGATGAACCGTATACAGAGAATTTGTTTTTAGCTTAGGCTTTTTTGTAAAAGACAGGTCATTTTGTCTTTAGTTTCTACTTCTGCAATGAATATTTTATTTATTAACGCTTGGGTGAAAGAAACTTAAACTAAGGCTAATCTGATGAAAACGAACATTAATATATTGTAATCTAAATTTCAACATTAACCGTAGAAAAATCTCGCTCTTAAAATACAATATTTACCGAGAAGCTGTTCATCGGCATCATCAGCTTTGGAGAGTTGGCTGATGGCCTTGCGCGGTATCACCAGGATATGGGTCGGCGCCTGAGGGTTCGCATCATGGAAGGCCACACACTGCAAAATAAGTTATGGATGTAAGAAAACTGGCCAAACGCAATATATTAACCTTTTGATAGACATTTAATATTTACAGCAAATATGAGTTTATTATTTTATAAATATTAAGAAAATCATAAAAATAAATACCATGATCTTAATTTTTCAAAATTGAAAATTTGTGAATAAATAGCCAACTTGTCAGTAAGAATTTTGATACTTATATCTTTGACATCAAAATTCCCGGAGTGAAAATGTGTAAACCAACTTTGTGCTACTCTTACTGACGCCGCATTACGGCCATAAACGTCACAATTTTTTTTTCGCAGCTTGCATAGCATTTTTCCCTTTTTTATGATAAAATTTTAAAATGTATCTAATTTCTTCATTAGATTCACTCATTTTAACAAAAAGAAAAACAAATGAAAACGGGCGGTAAACTATAGTTTGCTAAATTGTTTCTTTTTTTGAAATATAACCTTTTTAAAGGTATCAAAACCAGCCAGATACAACTAGTACAGCTAAGAGATTTTCTTAAAAGTATATACAAACTATGCGATGTGTCGTGATAGCTCAAAACGCAATGAACCTGTCTCAAATTTATAAGGCCATAGGGCCATGGTTCGAATCCGGGCAGGTACGAATGAGTTTTTCTGACTTAAGTACATAGCTATCACTGACTCCGTGCCTCAGAGAGCACGTTAAGCAGTCGGTCCCGGGCGCTGTCAATAGATGGCGGTCGTTACAATACACTGGAGCAGCGTGGTGGATTTAAGCTTCAAGTCTTCCTCACCCTGGGGGAGGCCTAAGCCCCTGAAATGGGGTAAAAATGGGCTGATGAAAAAGATATACAAACTATATGCGAAAAGACTTTTTCCCCGACCTATTGTATTGCAAAAAAGAGACAGAGTTAAAATTTTAAAAACTTATGATATCCATATTGTTCAACCGATTATAATTTTGTTATCTATTTTTATATTTTCTTGATAAATGATAAATAAAATATACTTTATAGTAGTCAAGTACCCCATTGCCATGGTTGGGTCTCTCAGTACCCAATAGAAAAACAAATGGAATAATATTATGGAATCTGTCATATTTTATTGCACCAAGTGTTTTTGAAATTTAAACACACTGAACATTTTATGACAAAAAGGATGACATTCCAAAATTGTAACATTTTAGAATAATTTTAAATTTTAGGACTATGGTACAATGAAAATGAACTATAAAATGTAATAAAGAATTAATTTAAAGAATAATTTTTAAGAGTTAAGGAAATATGGCAAGGAAAAAAGTAAACAACAACCCAGAAGAAGAAGGCACTTGTTTATAAATATTCAGGTCCTTCTAATCATGTTGAAATGAACCCTCTTTGACAGTATGTAGACTAACATCTACTTATACCGTCTCACGCCACCATTGTTGTTTTATGGAGAAGTCTGGTTTCCTCGTATGCAACCCTAATCGCTGTTCAGAATATTGAATCATAGATGTTTAATATCATATTAATTTACCATTCCCACCCCTGTCTCTATGAATATATTCCACATTAAATGTGCCTGCAACATTGTCCGCATGGCATGTCAGTAAAAGTATTGTATATGTTGGCCCGGGTAAGTACTAAATTATGTTTACACCAAATTTTATCAAATTCCATCGAGTAGTTTTTGTGTGATGTGTGCACAGACAGATAGACAATAATAAAAAAAAATGGTCATTTGATATATAAATCGATAACTATCTAAAGTGCCATTACAATTTTCAAAAATCATGTAAAGTATGTATGGGCAGTTTTGTTGCAGTTTCAGTATATGTAACTATAGATTTTATGTAATATTAATATTTTAGATAGCATAATGTCAGACTCAGTAATTAGACAGACTACCATATGCATGGATGTTCATAGAGATACTGCATTGTGGTAACAAAATTATCCAAATATACAGTTGCTGTTTTAAAATATTAATTATACTAAATTTACACATGAAATGCAATTTCAGAAACTTCATTTTCTTTTTCAGTTGATATAAATTTTACATGTGGGTCATACAAAATCCCACTTCACAGCAAACATTTCAAAAGATCAACTGGTGTTTATTTGGTCGACAACATATATTTTTTTCTCATACTTTTGCTGTCACAATGCAGTATTTCTATGAATATTTGTGATTATAAAATAAAAATTAAAAAAAATAAACTCTTGTTAAATTTATTTTGGAATTTTACTACCTACTCATTCTTAATTTGTAATTATTAACATACATAATATTTTAAAAGGTACACCACTAGGTAAACATATTCAGAGAATTTCCTATGTTTAATATGTATTTTCCGCAGTTATCTCTATATAATACTATAAAAACTATTCAAATAAAAACAGCAGGTTTAATGTTATCTTCTTATCTGCAATTTGGTTCATCATCATCATCATCATCAGCCCATTTTTACCCCACTGTAGGGGCTTAGGCCTCCCCCAGGGTGAGGAGGGGGGCTTGGAGCTTAAGTCCACCACGCTGCTCCACTGCGGGTTGGGAACTGTAACGACCGCCATCTATTGACAGCGTCCCGGACCGACTGCTTAACGTGCCCTCCGAAGCACGGTGTCAGTGATATTGTGTACTTAAGTCAGAAAAACTCATTGGTACACGCCCGGATTCGAACCATGGCCCCATCGGGCCTTATAAATTTCAGACAGGTTCGTTGCGCTCTGTGCTATCACGACACGATTTGGTTAGACATGTGAATAGATTGTTCTAGTAATAACACTTAATTGTATTAAATGAAATGATGGCCCTAGCTTTGTTACTAAAGAAAAAATTACAGTCCATAGAAAAATATATAAATACCAATCATTGATTCCAATGTGAATAAAATTAACAGCTGTGCATGGACCGGTCTAAATAATTATGAATAAATTATGGCCTTAGAATAAACTTCAATATCTACCTGATCATCTTCATAAACAAATTTTGCTGGGATTACTTTCCTCAGTATTTTCCCAAATATTGTATCGTTACCGGGCGCCGCAGATTGTGCGAGTTCCACTTCATTACCTGCCATGTTTATTTCATTCACGTTTATTTATTGTGAATTTAGTTTTATTATTAATTTTATACGCACGCACTTCTGAGGCATGCACATTATCGTCATAGAACAATATATACTTACTATCGTGTTCAATAGTGTTGTCAAACATTGTCAAATGCAGTCTGTGACACGTCTGTGGTCAGTCTGTGGTCTATTTATTTTGTGTGTATCTGTGGTCAAATGCACAAAAAATACATCAAAGTTGTCTGTGATTGTGAATATTGAAAATATTGAACTTGTAAGAGATAATTTCGTATTTCAAAATAGTTTATTTTAGTTATTAATATAAATTTCTAAGAGTTTTTTTGTTGTATAAAGTATCATTTTTATTTTTTACTAATTTTATTCATTTCCGTAATTTATAATTAGACGGAAAATACACTACTTATAAAAAATTTAATCATGACGAGCGCAGAGTGCCGAGAACGCTAGCGGCATTCCCACGCTGAATGGCTTGGCTCAACCTCAACAAAGCTGATCCCCTAAACAAAATATTCTTTGCTTAAAGGTTTACCTGACGCCAAGCGCCAATCAGAGCCTTGCGCCAAGTTCACGCGAGAACGCAACAGCATCTCCGGACCATGGACTCATGATCTCCACTGCGAACACTAAAAATTCGTATTTGTCTTAGCTACATCTTACCTACCTACTTTTTAACTTTTTTTTTAGCCGGCACCAAACATGAAAACTGAAAAAAAAATGCTGAAAAAAATTACCATATTGCATGGAAATAACATACATCAATGCCATGCCATATTGAACATCACAATATTGCTCAATATCATTTGTGAGGATTTTTTCCGTTGTTTATTTCATGTGAATTAGCCACGATTTAGTTAAAGTATACGATTGACATCATGACATTACTTCAATCTTTGTTGTAATGTCATCAGTCTGTGTCATCAGTTAAATAAACTTGTCAAAGCTTGAAGCAAGCGCTTGAGTTTGATGAAGTTGATTGAAGTTACTTTGAAATACTGAAATACTTTTTGTTTTGTTCCACAAAATACATAGGGTAGCTACAGAAGCGTCACTCGTGGGCTCTCTTAAGTTGGCACCCGAAAGAATTGTTTTTCAATATTTTTTTATCTAATTCGTTTGTTCGTCGTTTGTTCGTGATTGTTCGATCAAATTCATCGTTTGTTCGTTCTTCAATTTTTTATAAAAAATATTTAAAAATTCTTACTTAAGTTGGCACCCGATAGAATTGTTTTTTAATATTTTTTTATCTAATTCGTTTGTTCGTCGTTTGTTCGTGATTGTTCGATCAAATTCATTGTTTGTTCGTTTTCCAATTTTTCATAAACAATATTTAAAAATTCTCTCTTAGGTCATTGGCGTTCCATTTAAATTTTTTTCTAATTCGTTTGTTTTTAATTGTTTGATCAAGTCCCTGCCTTCTATAGTTTCAAGCCATGCTATTAGATTTGGCAACGTCGCATTAACTGTCACTTGTAGTCTGATTTATTTCGTCAGCTGACAAGATGTCATGATTTAATATTTAAAAATATGTGATTTAAATAACTATATGAAATTATCGATGGCATTTAACAGAAAATAGAAATAGGAGTATCTATTAAATTATATTAGCACCCGCCCGCGACTTCGTTTGCGTGTCATAAGTGGATTTTATGAATAAAATAGAATCATCAATAGAATAAAAATAATGGTTATTATATCTCATTTCGGTTAGTGTTACTATGATTTTGTGCGTTTATCACAGGCTATATCTGAAAAACTAGTTTTATTGTATAATGTTCTACGGG
This sequence comes from Luffia ferchaultella, assembly GCA_949709985.1. NCBI lineage: Eukaryota > Metazoa > Arthropoda > Insecta > Lepidoptera > Psychidae > Luffia > Luffia ferchaultella. The sequence goes on from OX453269.1 coordinate 4,883,185, forward strand.
AATGTACCGTTCCCTTGCAGTTTATTCCTCTTCCTGGGTTCTATGTAATCTCGCCGGACCTGCTGGTGGCTAGCATGCGGTTAAAGTGACCATGAAAGGTATAAGTATAGTTCCCCGGGATCCTCCAGATTCCATGTCTTCGAACCTATTCGAAAAATGATAAAAATTTACTGTAATTTCCACCCAAACGTGTCAAGATTGTGACGTGAAACGAAAAACGATTATGGTGAAAATATCAACTTACCTTACTAATTACGAATAAACACGATGCAAAACGTAATGTTTAACACTGATTTATTATTTTAAATCAATATCTCTGTTTACATAACGTTTAAATGGAAGAAAACGCGAATTAATGACCTGATTGATACTAAGGCTCGGATTACACGCAACGTTGCCAGATTTCAGTAGCATGGCTTGTAAACTATAGATGGAAGTGATCAAGTTCATTGATTGCTCGTTTTTAAATTTTTATACAATACCTTATAAGTCGGTGTACCTACAATACTTAAAAAAATTCAAAAGTGTTGTAATCGAATGTTACCTAGGTATATATTCCTAACAGAAAATTAAAACTACAAAGGAAACATTTAACGGTTAGGTAGGTACATGACGAGTCGGTCCCTAAAGAGGAACCTATATCGAAAGTAAGGTTTGAATATCGGCTTGATGCACCTACAAACACAATGTTATTTAGGTACAGGTCCAATCAAACTGTATGCATACCTACCTAAATTTCAGGTCATTATAGTTTTAAAGTAATATTAGGCCAAATCTTTTCACGCTTAGGCGGCCCATTCATGATCACTCCATCATTCCAAAAACGTTCACATTAGTCCAAAATCTTGCCGAGAATGTTGAAACGGTTCGATTTTTGCGTGACGTCGCGCCATGAGCGGAAATTCAATCGTTCCAAAATCCAGTGATGCCACGCCGATGCATAGCGTCGCGCCATCGCTCCAACCAACGTATCGTGAATGCGGAAACCCACGATTCGTTCGCACCGCGCCAGTTACTCCATGAACTCCATCGCGCCAAAAGATCGTGAATGTGGGAATTGTGACTGATCCAAATTTTGGATTAGTCTGTGTGAATCTGCCGTTTACGTAGACATGGGTAACGCCAGCAAATTTCTTGCGTCAACGCCAAAGCGCCGACGCCAATTAAGGTATCAACGCAGCACCGTAACGCCAACGCCAGCGCACTGAATGAATGAATATCGCCCACCACGCTGCGCCGCGACACGACATGACGACACCGGGTTCCGTTTGGCGTTGGCGGTGGTTGACGGCGCCACGACGCAGCGTGCAATAATAATAAGTGCAATAAAACTACCCTAAAATAAGTTTCTTTCCAATTTTACAATTACATTGTTATTTCCAAAGTTTAAGTTATCGCGTATTTAGATTAGGTTACTGTATAACGAAGATCAAATATTTTTTTGTTATTTTCATTTATTTTTTATTATATTTTATTATTTTTTACATACATAATTTAAAATTGAAAGTTCATTATAACCTTTTAAATCTATAAATTGGTGTTATTTATTATTTATGCCTTGGCTTCATTGGGGCGGCGAAGGGCGAACGACCGACGCAACGCATGATACACTCGGCTCCTTGTATACAACAGCGCACAGTGTAGCGCGGCCTTGCCGTCATATTGGTGTACAGACTGTACAGGCGGCGGGTGACGACGCCAACGCCACGGCGCGGCGCGAGTCTGAAGTGGTGAGCGGAGCCTTGGCGCCATTGGCGTTACAGTTTTTCAGATTGTGTTACAGCGCCCGTAACGCAGTGTTTCCAACTTAGGGGTTTTCCCTCCAGACTCAGGGGGTAAATAAGTGAGATGGGATTTTTTTAGGGGTCTAAAATGTTTAGGGGTATTTTCAGGAATTTTTTGACTTTTTAATATTTTTTTAAATTGATAATATTTATATTTATTTCTTGACCTAGCGACTAATAACGACATCTAGTACGTAATTCTACAACCACTTTGTGATGACGGGCGGCAATACTGGCGCCACTGGCGGCCATTTTATTGTCTGTGCATATGGTGGTCTGTGTAAATAACTTATAATAAAAAGACTTTTGAAACATATTACAGCATATTATTTCTAAATAATTATGAATTTATATTTATATATTTATTAAGGAGACAACTCAATAATTAAGGCGATTTTAGGGGTTTTCATCCATAGTATTTACTTACTTGGGCACTTGTCTTCTTCTCCTTATAATTTGACTCTCAGTATAAAGTCTCAGTAATGGTCAGTAAAGGTCAGGTGCAGTCAGGCACAAAACAGTCAGTAGGTACCTAATTAGGGATAATTAGTTAGTTAGGGCTAATTAGCTAATTAATTAGGTCCATGGGTCTTGAAGTAATGGTGAGTAAAGGTCAGCTGTGATGGTCAATAACCATCAATCGGAACTGACATGATAATGAGCAGTGTTGCCAGTAACTTAACTGAATTAAATACCTACCCCAGTATGTAATGGAAATTAAAAATCGATTATAAATCGCGAGTTATAAGAAATTTAGCAACGAACAAACAATGAATTTGATCGAACAATCACGAACAAACGACGAACAAACGAATTAGATAAAAAAATATTAAAAAACAATTCTATCGGGTGCCAACTCAAGTAAGAATTTTTAAATATTTTTTATAAAAAATTGAAGAACGAACAAACGATGAATTTGATCGAACAATCACGAACAAACGACGAACAAACGAATTAGATAAAAAAATATTAAAAAACAATTCTATCGGGTGCCAACTTAAGTAAGAATTTTTAAATATTTTTTATAAAAAATTGAAGAACGAACAAACGATGAATTTGATCGAACAATCACGAACAAACGACGAACAAACGAATTAGAAAAAAAATTATTAAAAAACAATTCTTTTGGGTGCCAACTTAAGAGAGCCTCACTCGTGGCCTTTTTCCGTAACGCTGCTAGGTTGATGACAGGTCCTGAAAGAAGGCTGCCATCTTGATCCATAGAGAAAAAAATCTATATTTTGCGTAGATATTTTGTCTATGATGAACATATGTATACATACTTTATATACATATATATACACATGCGTTTGTGTATACGTAGGTATCTATAATACATGCTATATTATACTATTCTACATATGTATCTCGATCATAGACATATATATACTAGCGTAGGAGACCAACTGACATCTAAACATCGCATGACCGAAACGGAAATGAGTATGTGTGCAAAATTCACATGTGGTTGAGCCAGTTTTAGTGATGTGCATGGGTGTTTTTTATATTATCGATAGCACGTAGTACTTTCATGATAATGTGTCGTTGAAATTACCGCGTTATCATAAGTCGAAATCGGCAATCCTATTTATTATTTTGAATCTGCTATACTACATAATTTTTGTTTTGAGTTACTTTTCCTAACTTTTAGTTTTTTAAAATGACAAATCATCAGTCAATTCAAATGCCATTTCCTTTACTCCAATAAATATTTTTTTTTTGTTAACAGTTGATAATAAAAAATTTGCAGAAGTAAAGAAAGCGTTAACATCATTATGGAAATTTTAATATTTAGTTGAATACAAGCCAAGTAATAAATAAAACAATATAAATAAACGATTTTTATTTTTAATGACAATACGTCACGTTCCAACGCATAACAACAAAATTTTAACTCTTTGTAAACAAAAAAATGAGAATGTACAAAACAAATACATTTACAATGGAGAAGTTCATGATGTTCAAAATATACAATTTAACTCGATAGAATTGAAAAATAAACCAAAACTAATAAAACAGTGAACGTTTTTTTTTAAATTCGTCAATAAATGACTGAGAAATAAATTATTGATATTTATTAATTTGACGGCCGCTTAGCCTAGTGGGTAGCGACCCTGCCTACGAAGCTGGACGTCTGGGTTCGAATCCTAGGTCGGGTCAGTATTTATATGATGAATATCGATACAGGTACCGGGTCTTGGTTGTTATATGTATGTGGTGTCTTCGCTTGGTACCCAAAACACAAGCTAATGCTTAGTTTGGGGACACGACGTTGTAATGTGCACGTTATTATTATTATTATGTATTTTCGTGCGGTTTGACTGGTGGCTTCTTACTGCCCATGACGTCACATTGTCTACTCGATTGAGTTTCGAGTCGTCTCACTACACCACAAATTATGCCGTGGATGCCTTGGACTAGCCTATAATATTTTTTGTTTCTTTATGTAATAGGTAATTAAGTTTTATTTGAATATAAAAAAACAAGTTTTTGTAAAAGACAAAGTGATAATTTGCCTAAAATTGATATTTTCACTGTGATGGACTTTTTCTATAAATCCATTTTATATTAGTGCTGAAATAAAGGTTTAGGCTCTAAAGTTGAAGGTCCTGGTGATATATCCCGGTAAACGTACGCTGACACCGATCGCTTGGTCTTCAGATTGACCTGTACAGAAATTACAGTTGGCATAAATGCTCTGACTTTAGATATTAAGTATTATTAGTATATTACTTAATATACCTACTTAGTAAGCACATATGAAAAAAAAGTAACCCCTAACGGCACAAATTCAGTAGGTATAGATCCTTTCTTCAAAAGTCGTCGGTGATTTAGTTAGACAAAACAGTTATCCGTAAAATGTCTACTGTAAACCAAAGAATGTTTTCGAGGAGTCCCACCTGTTCTATTTAACATTTTTTCCATTGTTCTATGCTAACCGTGTTTACAGGAAACCTGGATATTATGAAATATTCATCATTATCAGGAAGCATTTTTTAACACCGCAGTTTCTTGGAGGAAAATGAGGTTAAACTATTGTATACAGTAGTTTTGTCATTCAAAGTTAAATTATTTACGACGTTCATAATCAGAGAACAGATAGAACGTCACACTTCAAATCATAAATAAATAACGATTAAAATTAAATAGAGCATCAGATTTTAAATCATAAATAAATAACGATTAAAATTAATTGTCTTGTACATGTCTTACATATATACCCTATGTGTAGTATATATGTATAGATGTCATACTTTCTCTTACAATGTGCTGCCAGGCTAAATAAACCTCACAATATGTTTAAAAACAGTTAACGACATCATTCCAGTGGAACAGGTGCAATTAGGTAATATCAAATTTACAAAATATTTATATTTGAAAATATCGACATATCGATAGATTTTGTGCAATCCCTATGCTAAATTGTTTGATTGTAATTTTACACAATATTTTTGTATCGTACACATAATTGTTTAAAATAACAAATTATTTACAAAATAAAGTATTTACCGTATACTACTGATGTATAACCAAGTAAATTTAGGATCGCTTTTTATAAAAATAAGCATTAAGATAACAATATGTTATTGGCAGTACTTACCGGTGAAATGTCTCTTTATTGGGATTATTAACATATGTTACAGTGCAATTTAAAGCTGAACACGACACCATTTTTATCACAAGAATTAATTTTTGTAGAATTCAAAACGATTATAACACAAAATAGAAAACAAAGCTGGACCTTATTTTGACAAGTGAGTCTAAATGAGACTAAATGTGTTCAAAGAGGTTTTATGTCAGATTTTCTTGCATTTCTTTCTCGCATGTAGGATTTCCGCAATGAGCTGGATGTCATTCGCACACTGTGTTCCTCTCTTACGCTAGTATATATACCTTTATGATCTCGATATACATATACATAGTATTCTGATATAGTAGGTAGGTAGGTACTGTGGCGTTTTACTATTTACGTACTATTTTCATTACGATTTTATGAATTTTCGTAATTGAAAGGTACAAATACGGTTTATATTTTGATTAAAATACAAATATCGACAAATAGCTTTTTTTTCAAGGTTATATTTTGATAGGTAACAACAAAAAATAACTTTGAAAATTTAAAAAAATATTTAAAAATACAATTTACCTACATAATGCGATAACGTGATTGCGTAAACAGTATTAAAGAGGTGGATGCCTATATCGCTAATAGGTATTTAAAAAAATGTTTTGAACATTGTCTAATAGGTACCTATTATCTAATAGGTCTGTCCCATTCATAGGTAGGTAATACTTATCCCAATTTGGTATGTACCTACATAAAATACAATTTATCTTTATTTAGTTTATTGACTTCTTTATTAAGAACTTACCTACCAACCTAAATAAACTAACTGAATTAGGCGTTTGTTTAAGACCTACATTTCGCCTTAAATTTTTTGGCGGATCGGAATACAACGCTATAAACGTGCTTGCGCAGGTAGTCATATACCCCTCGCTCCACTGCGTCCCGCTACACCTTAAAGTGGTTACTACAACGTGACTTGTGCCTATGTTCACATCCACCATAAAGTTTGATTGGGACTGTACCAATGCTTTACTATGTACATGTCACGTTCTTGGTCATTTCAAACTATGAGACTCTCCATCCTGATTATTATACTATCTAAGGTCAACAAGTAGAATTTAACAAGAATCTAATTGGTATCGCATATCAAACAGGTACTTGAAGATAAAGTCTTATACTTTTTCTTATTGTGGGTAACTAATAACGAGTTGTAAGAAAGCTACATAAACTTGGCTTCTTAAGGAAACTATTAATCAAGTACCTACATGGACCTTTACCAACTGAATATATGACAATTATGAAATTATTAAGAAAATGGCTTGAAATGAATGATATGAATTAAAATAAAATAAATTCTTTATTAGGCACATAAGCACTTACACTAGAAAAATATACAACGCTTTAAAAATTAACACTTTTGAAAAGCACCAAGAAACTCAATAGTACTATATTTCCAAGTACAAATTACATTACCTAATCGGTTCATATATTGTGTCACTGGCTGGAAACCTGAACCCGATAAAGGTGGTGTTTCCAATAGTACATCACGAGTATAAGAATGGTCATAAAGAGCTGAAAGAAAAAAAAATGTGAAGTTTTAAAGTTTTCTTAAAGCCACATATTTAAGTCAACATGAATGTACAAAATGCTGTGAATCTTAAAATACACCATAACAACTTTGTTATTCTATTAACAATATTTTATTTCAAGGCCTTAGAAAATCATACTTAATAATTTAAGTGTCGCGCTGTGTTTATTGACGAGGATCCTTTGAGCAAGGAATACCTTGCTCCGAGGATCAGTGTCTTAATCCAGCGCAGCAACGCTGCAAGTATTCTTAGAACTCTGGACCCGTTGTCTTCTAAAAATTTTCCTAGCTCCCATTATTTTGATATTATTTTTAATTTGTGGGTATTTTTAGGGGTCGGCTTTCCATTGTTGCCTGATGAAAATTATTTTCATAAAAATGATCAATTTGAAATCTGGCTAAGCTATGTTGATGGTTCACCATTACAAAAAAATAGGTTAGGTTATGGTTTGCTTGTGATAATGCGAGAAGCGAAGGCGAGCGGAGCGACGAGCCACTAAATAAGCCTTCTAATTTTTTTTTCATTTCCTTAAAAAAATATTTATTGTTTGAGGTTCCTACACCCCTTTCCCATAAGCCTGACTAAATATTTTGTTACTTTTCAGCAGGCTACATTGGAAAGCACTACCATTTTTAGTTTTTAAATTAGATTTTAATTTAAAGTTCTTTAGTAATGTTTATATTTGTTATAAAGTTTGCCTTAAGTTTGTAAGTAGTTATTTGAATTGTAATGTGCATTAACAATTCTATAGAATATAGCTTGTGAAGACATTAATAGGTTTAAAATATTCTAAAATACATTACACATTTATTACAACATTAAGACCAACAACATATTAGGCATGCCTGAAACATCACTGTTACCTGAGCATGGAATTGACTTTCCTGGCACTGTATTTAGCAGCATCACATTGCTAGGGATGTGCAATGTTGGAATGGCGTCGATAGACAACCTATTACCAAGCCGCTCATACTTATTTTCGAAGTGTTTTTCACATACTTTAAGATTTTTAATGTTTATGTTAGGAGATAAACCCACATTGTTCCTCCACACATTTCTTCTTTCTTTGTTAGAAGGAAATATATGATAATGTATATTTCCTCCTATACAAGTACTCAAACAACACTTTCTTTTCATGTTGCAATATATTCTGCGCAATTTCTGAAGCAAAACTTGCAAATACGCGTTACTTTTTGCAAAACACGCAAACAAACCGTTAATTTTTATTTAATATTGTGACCATGTGACATTGGGTATGACATTGGTTGACATGACACTTGATGAGCGACATGAAGTGTGGTGCGGGAGTAGGAGAGTCACGTGATGGTCACGTGATCTGCCAGTTTCTTTCAGGACCGGGTGCTATTGGCGTTAGGCATGTCTTGTACGTAGTGAAACACCCGTGTTTTGTTCCATTCTGTTCAACCAACGAGATATCTGTTTGTGTTTCTTGATTTAAAATAAAAGTATATTAAAACAATGTCAGGTAACCAAGTAATAACTTCTATATTTGAAGAATTTCAAAAGTGTCTTGATCACGAACAAGAACTTCGTGAGGTACGAACCATTATGTCTTAGTTAATATAATTCTAACACTATAATTACTAAAACCGTGATTATAGGGGTTGTTTTGTTTGGGTCTCCACCAAAGCTTACACACTGGCTCCGGTTCAGATTCAAGAACCGAACAGTAAAATTTTTATCCGACTACTTTGTATTAACATCGGTACATCCATCCTATTATACATATTTCATCTGCTGAAATTTAAAATATTCTAAATTACAGGTTATTCGTGGAATATGTAAAGAGATTGACCAACTGTCCAGAGAAATTGTCACAGTGTTACAAGTTATTCACCATAGCGAGCCAGCCAGTGAGTGCTGTATTGATTTATTGTAAAGAAATTTTAAAATTTTGGATCTCTAGCTTTTGCCTGTGGCTCTGTTCACATGGATGTAAGTAACCTCCTTTCATCTATGTTTTCCCCTTCCTAATCTCCTCCACTCTTATGTCAATTCTTGAGTTATACTTTAACTGCTACTCCATCTTACCAGTGGTGTGCGGTGTCATTTGAAAAGGTAAGCTGACTGCGATAATCTAGGTGAAAGACCACCTGTCATTTATATTGTGATGGCCTATTCTAATTTAAGGGCAAATTAGTACATAAACATTGGAATAGACTTATTAAATCAGTATTAGTTGATTAATAGAAAATATGAACGTGCAGCCAAATGTGGACGTATTATTTTTCTAAATTTAATTCAGTACTGAGTTATAGCCAAATAGATATTTTTTATTTCATACGCAACTTATTCAAAAAGATGGGAATGAAATGACGTTAAAATATATATAACCTCGTCAAAGGTGACGTCATAGACCATTGAAAGACGTGAGGCTGGCTGGCATGCGTTATGGAAGCAAGCATGTTTGCTTCTTCAATGGATCTATGACTTCATACAGCACATACTTTGACATCTTGAAAATGACAGACCGTTTAAGATTCTGCATTTATTTACAAAAATTTAATTTCTCTTTGAATTCATTAAAATTTAACCCATATACTTATGTAAATTTAGTAAAGTAACGTACCTGATAGCATAGAATACATATTAGTACAGATACAGAAGCTTAAAACTGCAAAGTCATTTAAATAAATAGTGACTTTTGACGCAACACAATAAAGTGCAATTCAGCTCTTGCGCTCACCTACGAGCGCTTACAAGACACCTTTCTTTCTATTGCTTCACTATATCTCTTATTGGGCCCGCTGATGTGGGTACTTGTAGCTTCTTGCTAAAGTACATATAGCACCAGGCCTGTTAGTGCTTAGAGTAAATTTGAAATTATGCATATAGTATATAAATAATTTTGTCTCTCCAGTACCACAAGCATGTCAAAAATCAAGAGATCTGTTTGAAAGAGTACGAGAAGGCTACGCCAAGCTGAAACAAGCAGTGCCTGAAAATGAGTATTACAAGTGAGTGGTTTGTTATATTAATAGAGTTAAGTTAAATTAAAAATAATATCAAATTTGGAATTCTACGGCCACATAGTGTTGTTCAATGTTAAAGTTTCTAAGTCAATGCCATTAAAAGATAACATATTTCAAATACATATTTTCATATTAAATGATGCCTTCATACTAAAACGGATGCTTCCCGTTAACTTATAATTTTGATATATAGCAAAACAAAGAATTAAAGGGGAAAAAATTCAATTTACTTGATTTTTTTGCATTTCTAATAATTAAATTCACTAATATGTATTCGTGTCATTTGGCGGCAACTGGAGAGATAAAAGTTATGGCCAGAACAAAAAAAATGCTATTATAATCATAGAGATAATAATGATAATAAATATAAAATAAATAAAATAACAAAAAAAATATTAAATTAAATATAAGTAGAGTAGGTAAGAGCTCCATAAAGCCCTGAATATGACAGTTGGGATGAAAGGATGAAAAACAACTGCACCTAGTTCTATCCTTATTTTACTTTTATGCTGCATGTGCATTAGGACACTCATTTGACAGCATGAAGGTCACAGCTATCAACTGCACATGCTCAATAGAAAAAGAGATTGACTTAGTATAATTCAAGATATAATTATTCTGTCTCTTTCTGTCAAGGCCCGCATTTTGCTCTGGCTTGCCCACACTTCTATCATCTCTATGATTATAATGGTAAAATAGTAAAATTTTCGAATATAACTTGTTATTTATCTCAGGTCCAGATGTTTCATGTATACCCATGTCCAGATATCAAGACCATTGGCGTTTCACAACACAAAGGCTGTGTTTCCTCATCGCTCTGACGATATGGCTGGAGAAAGGAATTCTGGCAACACATGAAACAGTGGCTGATGTTCTCGGAGGTAAGCCAATGTTTCAAACTCAACTTTTTAACTTACTGACATATTCACATCTAGAAACGTTCAATGAGACTCTGCAGTGAAAACCGCCATGGAAATGACGTCATTCAATTGTTGTCAAAATTCAAAATAAGAAAATTACGTACATAAAGCTTTAGAGTTCATTTAATAAATATTATTACTATTAATTAATTTGCTTTGCTTCCAGTTTTCTAGTACAAAGTCTGTCATAAAGTATATAGTATATGTTTCTTAGCGACAATGGCACATCAATATAATGTGCAAAATATGAAACTTAGATAAGTGTTGGAATAGAATACATTTCCAATGGTTCTAGATTTTGCATAGAATCTACAAATTGTGTATTGGTTTCACATTTGATGTTCCATTCTCTGAATAGTATGAAAGGTAATCAAAAAGTAGGGTGTGAGGCTGCTCAAACAGCCAAAACTGTGGAGGTGAGCATGACCGCTTGCCGTTTGTTAAACAAGGGCAGAGGGGCTTCAATACTTGCAGCGCCGGAACAGTTGCAATTGATTTTTACCAAATTGATTGAATCAAAAAGTACTCTCTGCTTTGATTTCATAGGCTTTTGGCATATATGACATCATCATATTTTTCTTTTTTTTGTATTTCTTTATTTATTTAATAACAAAAACCACAGCTCTTAAAAAAAATAAATTAACATTACTTATGAATACATCTAATAGCCAATTATGGTTTTACATTTTTTTACTTATTCATACTACAATTTAAGGCGACATCAAAAAAGACACTTTTTTATTGAATAAATGAAAAATCAAACCGACAACAAGAAGCATTGGTACATAAAATTTTAATGATGCAGTATATAATATTGTATGAGACATTTATGTGTAAGGATAGTGTGTGTTGTGTGAGATAGGTATATGAGAGGGTGTGTACGTGTGTGTTGTAATATATACTTATATGACTGACCGGTTGGCCGAGTGGTTAGAGACCCTAACTGCGGAGCTGAGGGTCGCGGGTTCGATCCCCGCCCGGGACAAATATTTGTGTGCATGAACATGTCTATTTGTTCCGTGTCTGGGTGTAAAAGTATCTATATATGTGTACATTAAATAAAAAAAAAAAGAATATTTAAGTATATATATCAATTGTCTAGTACCCCATAATACAAGCATAATACTTGCTTACTTTGGGACTAGATGGCGCTGTGTGGGATGTCCCAGATATTATTATTATTATACTTAGCCTCCATACCATATATAAGACATGTGTGAATTTATGCGACTCTCACATTAACCAATTACATTGCATTCTAGTAATCTGTGTTGTCATCACAAACCGTTAAACCTATGTTGCTGCTTATCGGTCATCACTTCAAGAACCTCGCGCTTAAATGATAACTTACTAGTGTTAAAAATATCTACATTATTAAATTTGTTATTATAAGTTTGATGTAACCTGTTTACCAGATTCGTATTTTCGGTAAATATTTACTGATTGGTTACCCTCTTCCTTCTCTCATGAATATATTTTGTCAACTTTTCTTCGAGTCGTTTGGAAATCAGTACTAAATTAATAACAAAGTAGTTTCCGCTTTTTGGCTGGTTTCATTATCGGTCATATAGATATTATCTATGTTTTCTACTTAATTGGGTGCCATCTATCGGAGGAGTTCTAGAATTTTTAATTCAGATCTATAATATTTTTACAGTATCTGCTATTGAAGAAAAGCTTGGTTTTCATCTCGACATAGAAGACTATTTAGTGGGGTTACTGCAGATGTGTTCAGAATTGGTGAGTGTGGAAAATATTGATGACAGAAATAGTTTTGTTTCAATGTTGTGTTTCTTATTTATGTTGTATTTAATACAGATGATAAGTTGTCGATTAAAAAATTTATATTTATTTAAAATTATTGGAAAAAAAATATTATCTTTTATATTTTTCGAAATAATGATTATTTATGGTTAATATTGTTCCTGTACGGCGGATTGCCTTCGGCGCGACGGTTACTGGATCTAGGTGGGTCGAACAAAGTTGACAATCATTTAGAATAAAAATACAGCATGTATATTAGATATGATTAAAATTGTAAACACAATTTTATTGAAGAGCATGAGCTCTTTGACAAAGTACATACAGCATCTAAATAAAAATGAAACTATGTCTTTGTTTGTTAGCTTTTCACGGTTTAGAGGCTGAATTCTTTTAATGCATGTATGTGTGTCAGTTAAACTACCTTTTCTTAATTTCTATCACATTTCGAAGAGAAAAGTTCAAATACAAATCTCATAGATGGCGACATATGACCTCATCCCATACTATTCAACTGCAGGCGTTCATATCAAAGTACCCGTTTAGAAAATATGTATTAACTTTGTCATATTTTAATAAATAATATTTTAAAAAGTAAAATAATAAAGGTAAAAAAAGATATGGGACGCGTTTTTTTAACCTTTACTTGAAATGATCTTTAAATTTGATTGTAATGTGTTTACAGTCCCGGCTTGCAGTGAACTCGGTTACTAGAGGCGACTACAATAGACCTCTCCAGATTTCCAAGTTTGTGATGGAACTTAACGCTGGTTTCAGGTAATTACATTTTTACATTAAAAACTAACTTAACTTTGGATCACCAGAACTCTTATCTGTAACTTAAGTAGAAGAGTAAAGATGAAGGAAAATAGACTCTGGCCAATGAAGTATTTCAGCAATGGTGTCTTGAAGCAACTATCCACACGGGCGGAGTCATGGGTAAACGCTAATATTTAATATATTAAATTAGTATATGAGAAATTACCAAAAACCTATTTAGGCATATATTGCATTTTATTAAATTAATAAACTATAGTTCTATCAATCGTATGAAAGGGTTATTTGGTTGACATTTTTTTTTTAATTTGCCGCTCTTTTTGGTTGACATTACAATGACAAGTGGCCTTACTCTGATTTTTAAAACGACACCGAAGTAGCGCCAAATACGTTCCGTTTCATAAATCTGGTCGCTAGTATTATGGGTGAGGGTACGGATTTTTGAAATGGCGCGTATTAGGTTTTTGCTCATATTTAGTTCACTCGAAAACTTAATATAACAGTAATTTTTGGATAGTTTTTTTTGTTTTCAATAGTTTCATAACAGACTTCATCCAGTGGTACAAAATTCAAATTAAGAATGAGTTGTTAGTTTAATGAAAATTAATGAGTTATTAGTCAATTGATTTATACATTTATTTTAACTTTAAATTCCAGGCTGTTGAATTTAAAGAACGATCATTTAAGGAAGAGGTTCGACGCTCTCAAATACGACGTGAAGAAAATCGAAGAGGTGGTATATGACCTAAGCATCAGAGGCCTTTTGCCGGGATCGGAGAAAGCCGACGTCGGCGTCGCGGAGGCGGCAAATACCAATTAAATATTCTCTATGTAGAATTAAGTTTTAATTTTATGATACTCTTAAAAGTACACAATTAAAAATAATAAAGACTTAATTTTCCAAATATTTTTATTCTTTCCCAGAACCTAAAATAATAATAGGGTTAGGGTTAAATAAACGATATTATAGTTATAAATAAATAAACATCGACATTTCAAATCGAGATCTTTTCATACTTTAATTTATTGATAAATGTTTAATCTAAAAGCAACAATAAAAAATGATCAAATAAACTCACTAAAAAAGTGGTGCATTACAAGATTTATTAGGTAAATACATAGGTACATATTAAATTATTGCACTTTAGTTACGCAAACCCTTTCTTAATATTTTTACTTACCTGGCATTTTCTTTGGCGTGAGTCTTTTAAATTTTCCTTTCTTTTTTTATAAATAAAAGGTTAAGTAAAACTTGTTTTGAAAAAAAATATCTACGGCTGCTCCCCTAGCGGCAATAATCGTAAACGAATCAAGAAATCTGCTGAAAATAATACAAAAATAGCATAAAATTCGACCCACCAGTGCGAGAGTAACACATCTACTGTAGCGCCTCCTGAAGGCATATTACCGTCAAATATGTATAAGAACTTGCACTACTGAAGTGATACCTATGTAATCTAAATTGGCCAAGCTGTTTTAGTTATGCAGCATCGTTTGGTGAGCTATTTAAAACGACTTGAATCTGTTCTAAGATGATATATATGTAAATCCAAAAAAAAAAAACGCGAAAAGCCTTGCCTATGCATATCGTCCCAACCGTTTCACTGTAGCTTATAACCGTAAAAATGTCTAAGGGCCAGTATTTCAATTCTCACTAATCTTTGTACGAGTAGCGTTAAGTGAAGCTTAATATTCAAAATCCAATACCTTTCAATTGTTTGTTTCCTTCAGCGCTATTCCTAGGTTAAGAGAACTGAAATACCGGCCCTAAGAACCTACTGTGAGTGGTACATTGGTGAGTGATGATATTACAAAAACCGCATTTTCAAGGCAAATGACATGCACATGTGTGCATGTACACAAACAAAAATAACTCCATAACTCATATCGAATAATCTAGATTTTCAAAGGGTAGTTTAGGTTAGGAAAGAATTTTCTAAATATATCACAATAGTGAAAAAATTTAAAAAAAATAATCATCATTAACAAAGTTATGTTATGTGTCGTGATAGCCCATAGCGCAACGAACCTGTCTCAAATTGATAAGGCCATAGGGCCATGGTTTGAATCCGGGCGTGTACCAATGAGTTTTTCTGACTTAAGTACATTAACTATCACTGACTCCGTGCCTCGGAGAGTACATTAAGCAGTCGGTCCCGGACGCTGTCAATAGATGGCGGTCATTACAATCCCCAACCCGCAGTGGAGTAGCGTGGTGGATTTAAACTCCAAACCCCCCTCCTCACCCTGGGGGAGGTCTAAGCCCCTGCAGTGGGGTAAAAATGGGCTGATGGTGAACAAAGTGATGAATGTTTAAAATGTTCTCTTAGACAGATAGGGCAATACCGCACGGCGAACCTATGTGTGATGTCAGGCATCTTCACTTCATCAGCCCATTTTTACCCCACTGCAGGGGCTTAGGCCTCCCCCAGGGAGAGGGGAGCTTGGAGCTTAAATCTACCACGCTACTCCACTGCCGGTTGGGGTCACGTCAGGCATAAATAATGTTAAATATCGTTTTGCAAGAGACAGATAAAATTTTAATAGCTTTTCATTTCCGTATTCTTCAACCGAATATAATTTTGTTTATAAATTTTGGTTACCTATCTTATAAAGTCGGTTTTTTATATTATCTTGATACATATAGGTAATATATTTAATAGTAGGTAAAATTTTGATACAACACATTATAAATATGTACAGAAGCTAATAATATTATAGGTATTTAGTATTTATAAATAATCCTTACTAATATTCCATTCCAATTTATAAGGCCCCATAGGGCCATGGTTCGAATCCGGGCGTGTACCAATGAGTTTTTCTGACACAATATCACTGAAACCGTGCTTTGGAGGGCCCATTAAGCAGTCGGAGCACCAAGCCCCCCTCCTCACCCTGGGGGAGGCCTAAGCCCCTGCAGTGGGGTGAAAATGGGCTGATGATGATGATGATGATGAATATTCCATTCACTGGCGGCTTTATCTGGTACATCACGTACACGATCTTCTATTAAACTAGGCAACCTGTACTATGAAACATGAACTTTATTAAGACGACTAATATACATACTTAAATATATTTTTTTTGGGTAATAGGTACTTAAATAGATATTTTACACCCAGAAATGTAACAAATACACATGTTCATATACACAAATATTTGCCCCGAGCGGAAATCGAACCGCAACCTTTGTGTCTGCAGTCCGCACCTTCGACCACTAGACCAGTCAGTATTAATTACCTAAGCACCAATTTGGGCTTTATAATACGTTACACTGATCTCGTAATTACATATAATACTATTTTGTATAAAAACAGATATATTACAGAACATATCTACTAGGGGAAACCGGGGATATAGTAACAATCACAGAACATAGTAAAATTAATAAAAGCTTGTAAAAAAAAGTATTAAAAACGCAAGCGAACGCCACGCGCTGCCTCAAAAGAAGGGTCATGTTTTTCGAATGTATGCATGTATATTTCTTTGACACGTTTTGTAGCCTAAACGGCTGAACGGCCTTCATAGTGAAAGCGACACAAGGTATAATATTCAAATATGACGTCTGCAAATCAAAAAAGAGAGTGGGAATAAAGGAATAAAACAATATTTTGTCACTAAATAATAATAATAATATCTGGGACATACCACGCAGCGCCATCTAGTCCCAAAGTAAGCAAGTATTATGCTTGTATTATGGGGTACTATACGACTGATGTACATACTTAAATATTTTTTTTTAATAATATATACATTTTACACCCACACACGGAACAAATAAATATGTTTATGCAGACAAATATTTGTTCCGGGCGGGAATCGAACCCGTGACCCTCTAACCACTCGGCCAACAGGTCATTCAAATAAAGGCTAGTCGTGGTAATGGCGACGAGAAAAGATGACGAAGCTACCCGAATGCAGCCTAGCCCAGCTGAACTGTTCGGTCGGTCTCTTTGAGTCTTTATTGGGGTCTATTCTAAAAAGGCATATTCTTGCTCCACTTCACGTAAATTGAACGCGTGTCCCAACGGCCGAGGGGCGACATTGAGGTCGTTTATCTTTCCGTTCAGCTCCTCCAGCGACTCTGCCATGATGACTGTGTCGTCACTACACCGGACGTGAGAGATTATTCGCCGTAGGCATTAATGCCGCGATATTTTCAGTCCAGTATGTTTAAAGTTTAAAACACATTCTAAAGCGTTAGTTCCACATTTGTATGACGTCGTTTTCGTTATGATTTTTTCCTAAAACCGTCCCATATTAATAAGTATTTCCAATATTAAAAAAATGTTACCGTTCACCTCAGTCTCCTCTAGACAATAGCATAAATAATAATTTGCCGTGACATCACAGTAAACCAGTATCAATTTGTTTTGATGTTAGGTATCATAGAGTAACGATAAATAGATTTGTTAATAGGTAGCTTAAATAAATTAGGACATGCTTAGGAAAAGTAACAATATCATAAAAAGAGATAGCTTTAAATAAACAATAGGTATCATATAAATATTATTATTGTATAGATTAAGAAATACGCATTTTGACTTTGATATAAGTTTTAACACTTCATGTACGCACCTATCTATAATAATAACATATGGTGCACTTGAATGTTGTGATAGCCAAATGGTGCGAACCCGTTTCTTGTTCAGAAGGTAGTGGTTCGAATCCCAGCAGGCCTAACATGCACGCCGCGACAACATTTTGTCGACGGCAATTCTCGTCCCGAAACGAGATATCTCTTTAAAGTGGAGGATTTATGTCTACTCAGTGTATGGGAACCAATATTTTTGACATTAAAGAATGAGACTTGTTCCTTAGGTGAACCAGAGTGGAAAACGCCCGGTAGCCAGCGGGAGCCACACTGCTGGGGGGAGGGGAAGGGGGTGAAGTTTTCTTACGCCACGCGTACTGTTGGTCGTAATAACTGCTAATTTGTTGCTACTATGGCAAGCGGGGTATAATTTTCGGATAAATTAATGATGGCCAATCATTTTCTGAATTAAAAAACACACCTTCCTATACAAAAAAAAATGGAATTACCGCCGAAAATCTTAAATTTTATGAATGAATATTTTTTTCCCAGTGACGATAATTTTTAAACGAGTACAGATATCGGCTTTGAAAAAATATGATTGTAGAGCCACATTCATACAGATTCCAAACATATAAGCTTTATTGGAATGGTTTCATAAAAAATGCATTTAAAAAAATATTATACACAGCGCGGCAGAGCCATGAAAAAATCTTAGATAAATAAAGACAACAAAAACTACTTTTGTTGGTGCTAATTTATAGATACTATAGAAAGAGTGGTAATATTTCCGAATAAATATTTGATGGCCAGTCATTTTATGAAAGAAAAAAAAAACAACTTTACATAAAAAAAAATGATTTACAGATGAAAATGCAAAATGTTAGGAACAAAAATGTCCAAAAGTAACCTGTATATACTTTTTACGCACTCACACATGGAATAATGTGATCCAAGGCTACGCTCGCTTCGTAGTTGGGTGAACGGAGCAACTTTTTTTAATTCAGGGTGGTTTACTACTTAATTGCCTATTTAATATATCTACGCCATTGCATGATCTACAGTTTTTTATACTCGTAACAACAAAACAGTTTTGCTTTGATGACTAGCGAACGCCCACATATTTAAATTATTAGGCTATGCAAATTGTCATCAGTCGCGTTTAAATGCTTGTTCCGAAACACGCTCAAAAATGTATTTCATTATAGCCTGTGTTTTAATATTACTAATTTATTTATATGGCACGCGAAACCATAAGTACTGGACTAAAAGGGGAGTCAAACACGACAAACCTTTACCGATTTTCGGTAATTATTTTATGAATATACTATTAAAACGAACCGACACTCAGTTGAGTGTGGAACTGTATAACAAGTATAAAAATGAGAAATTTGTCGGATATTACGTTGCCGATAGACCGACTCTAGTTGTGATGGACCCGGATATCGTAAAAGCTATTTTGATGACAGACTTCACATTCTTCCACCATCGCGGCGTGAGGATGCACGATGAGGTGATAGAGCCGATGCTGAAGAATTTATTTTACGCCGACGGAGATCTGTGGAAGTTGTCACGGCAAAGACTGACCCCGGCTTTCACTTCGGGGAAACTCAAAGCCATGTTCCCGTTGATCGTCGAAAGAGCCGAAAAGGTTCAGATCTTAGCCGAACAGGCATCAAAAACTGGCGAAACCGTAGACGTTAGAGATCTAATAGCTAGATACACAACAGATTTTAT
Organism: Luffia ferchaultella; assembly: GCA_949709985.1. Classification (NCBI taxonomy): domain Eukaryota; kingdom Metazoa; phylum Arthropoda; class Insecta; order Lepidoptera; family Psychidae; genus Luffia; species Luffia ferchaultella. The sequence goes on from OX453269.1 coordinate 4,902,848, forward strand.
AGGTGCATGTGGATTCGGCGTAGATACGAACTCGTTGAATGACGAAAACTCCGATTTTAGAAAACTTGGCAAACGTATATTCGATGTTACTCTAATGGATGCAATCAAATATAACTTGAAGCTAATGTTTCCAGATGCTTTCAAAAATATAGATGTCACAGCCAACGAAATAACACAGACCACTTTGCATTTAGTACAGAGTGTCATGAAGCAGAGGAATTTTATGCCATCCGGTAGGAACGACTTTATTGATTTATTGATGAATTTAAAAGAACAAGGCAAGCTAAGAGGTGATTCTATCGAACACAAAAATCCCGATGGAACGACGAAGATTGTCGAAATTGAATTAGACGATATGCTATTGGCGGCACAAGTTTTCATATTTTTTGCTGCCGGTTTCGAGACTTCTTCATCATCAAGCAGTTATACTTTACATCAGCTAGCGTTCTATCCAGAAAAACAGAACAAAGTACAGAAGGAAATAGACGAAGTTCTATCTAAATACGATAACAAACTATGCTATGATGCCATCAAAGAAATGAAGTACTTAGAAATGGCTTTTCTGGAAGGGATGCGACTGTTTCCTTCTTTAGGTGTTTTGAACCGTAAATGCGTAAAAAAATACACTTTACTCGGTACCGATGTCACGATCGATGAAGGTGTTAATATAATTATTCCGGTGCAAGCGATGCATTTAGATGAGAAATATTTTGAAGATCCCGAGAAATATATTCCAGAAAGATTCAGTCCTGACAGAATTAACCGTATTAACAAACACGTCTATTTACCTTTTGGCGAAGGACCTCGAGCTTGTATCGGTAAGTTTTTTTATTCCATTCCATCAGCCCTTTTTATACCCCACTGTAGGGGCTTAAGCCTCCCCTCAAGATGAGGCGGTTTGGAGCTTAAATCCACCACGCTGTTCCAATGCGGGTTGGTGGATTGTAACGACCGCCATCTATTGACAGCAACCGGGACCGACTGCTTAACGTGCTCTCCGAGGCATGGAGTCAGTGATGGTTACGTACTGAATACGATGCTGTAGCCACCGTACAGCACCGTATCATTAACGTACTTAAGTCAGAAAAAACTCATTGGTACACGCCCGGGTTCGAACCATGGCCACATGGCCTTATGGATTTGCAAAAGGTTCGCTGGGTTCGGCCTATCACGACAGGTCCTACAACAATAATAATATATGGATTACAGGTGAACGCCTGGGTCTGATGCAGTCTTTGACTGGTCTAGCGGCTCTCCTGCAGAAGTTCACAGTGGAGCCAGCGCCTACGTCTTTAAAAAAACCTATCGTGGATCCAACTGGAATAGTTGTACAGAACATAAAGGGCGGGATACCTTTGAAGATCAAATCTAGAAAGTGACGTCATAACATCAATGACATCGACTGATCTGTAACCAAGCTATTGTGATTAAGAAAATTATCGCAGTCAAAGCGCAGTTCATGTTGATGAAACTATTCTGATACATTCACTATACCATGACAGCTAGACAGGAGAAAAAGAGATGACTATGTACACTACACTTACTAATACTCTGTTTTAAATAAATGTAATATATTATACATACAGGATGTACTTGATTTGAAAATATATGCGTGAAATACACGTCAAATAAAATATATTAGTTTCAAGCAGAATAAAAAACCTACAATATTCATTTTTTTCTAAACACATGGTGCAGCATAACACAATAATAAAAACACAAATGAGAAGGGGCGGTGAGGTGCGGGCGGGAAACTTCACACTTGTCTCGCCTGTGTGGCCTGTATTAATTACATGATTAATTACTGCAAATACAACCTTCTAGAGCCGCGTGCGCGCGCTTTTCCTTCCATGTACTTTGGGCAGGCTTCAGTCGAATTGTCAATCCCACAAGATGCTTACAAATACAAGTATAATAAACCGTTATCCTAATTAAATTCGGCTTCAATACTTTTATTTGGTAATATGCGAAAAAATTCTCGTTGCCACAAACCGGCTAAGAGGTTTATTTAAAACCGGTGGCAGTAGAAGACCTATATAGCAAATATTTAAGTATGTATATCAGTTGTCTAATACCCCACAATACAAGCATATTACTTGCTTACTTTGGGACTAAATGACGCTGTGTGGGATGTCCCAGATATAATTATTAGGTATAAAAGTACGAATTGACTAGAGGCCTTCTACTGCGTTTACCGTCTAACCACTCATGACATACTCTAGCCAACTCGTGTAAAATGGTCAGTTTTAGTTCGAGTTTCAATGCGCAAGGTGGCCTCGCGCGATGCTCTTCACCCCCAAGAAATCCCCGCCAACCGTAATGTCACTTCGATACTGTAAATTGACATTTTGACACTATTTAAAACCAAACGCTGCTGTCAAATTAATTTACTCTATGATTATTACAAAAGCTAATCTACATACCACTAATTCACATACCACGTGATGGGCGGGGCGGCGGTGTGGGGGCATTTATTCGTTCTAACCTACGGATGCACAAACTGAATAGTGGTCCGGGGGACATAGAACAACTATGGTTTGAGATCAAACTCAATTCGACGAATGTCGTATTTGGATGTATATATAGACCCCCGGATGTGAACCTCATTCCTTTTTTGGATCATTTGAGTGACTCGCTGTCAATATTCAATCAGGTTTCTGAGGAAACTTTTATCGTGGGTGATATGAATGTAAATCTTTTAAACCTAAACAGCCGGGAGCACTTGATATTCGACTCGTTTCTGAAAGAGCACGGTTTAGTTCAAATCGTTAACGGGGCGACGCGTATTACTGAGAGCAGTCGATCGCTGTTGGACGTAATATGTTGTAGATCTGAACTTAAATTCAAAAAGTTAATCATCGAACATAATGACGATCTTAGCGACCATGCTTTTATTTTCACTATATAGTATTAAACATGTATTAAACTTGTATTAAACATGTATTAAACATGTATTAAACAGGTATTAAACATGTATTAAACATGTATTAAACATGTATTAAACAGGTATTAAACAGGTATTAAACATGTATTAAACAGGTATTAAACAGGTATTAAACATGTTTTAAACAGGTATTAAACATGTATTAAACTTGTATTAAACATGTATTAAACAGGTATTAAACAGGTATTAAACATGTATTAAACTTGTATTAAACATGTATTAAACAGGTATTAAACATGTATTAAACTTGTATTAAACATGTATTAAACAGGTATTAAACAGGTATTAAACATGTATTAAACAGGTATTAAACAGGTATTAAACATGTATTAAACATGTATTAAACTTGTATTAAACATGTATTTTACGAATGTCTGCTAGACGGGAAATACATTTAGCGTGTTTTGTCAAGAAAATAATTAGTTATAAAAGGCCTAACTATCTTTATGACAAATTAAAATGGAACAAAAGTCGGCACCAGATAATTACTCGCCCGATGAACCAAAATAAACTTATTTTTCCCTTATTTAAAAGACAGGGATCTAAAGGAAGTTTTGGTTTTAAAGCTGCTAAAATCTGGAACACACTACCACCACCGCTAAAGGAATGTTCATGTAATACTTTTAAAAATAATTACAAAAAAATTTACAAACACAGGTAATTACTCATACTTACACAGAAGAGCGAGATTTGTGCGCGTCTGTTGATTTGATGTGCTATCTGATTATGGGTAGGGGGGGGGAGGGGGGAGTGACTGATCTATGGTCTACATTAAATGGATTACTGCTGCGATACTATTGGACCTTTTCTTGTATCACATGTGTGAATGTATGCGTGTGTGTGGGTGTATGGAGATATGTATGTGTACATATGTATGTAAGTGTATATAGGTGTATATGTGTGTGTGTGTGAGGGTGAGTATGCGTGCGTTGTGTGTTGTGTGTGTGAGGGTGAGTATGTGTGTGTTGTGTGTGTGTGTGTGTGTGTGTGTGTGTGTGTGTGTGTGTGTATCTAATGTAAGTTCTGGGATCGGCAGAATACCAGCGCTGGCCCTGCCACTATGGCGGACTGGCAACAGCTGAGCCGATTCCATTTGCCATTATACATGCTTGATTATGCAAGTGTAATTTTATTGTTATTTATCTTTTTTCTTTTCATTTTATAATTTAAATTTTGCTGTCATGTTTTTTTTTAATATTGTTCTAAATTGTTTTTTATTTGCATGTTAATGTGGCAATAAAGATATTTCATTTCATTTCATTTCGAATAATTTTTCCCGTTTTTGCAACATTTTTCTTTGATGCTCCACTCCTATTGGTCGTAGCGTAATGTAGTATAGCCTAGCCTTCCGCGATAAATGGACTATCCAACAAAAAAATAATTTTTCATTTCGAACCAGTAGTTCCTGAGATTTGCGCGTTCAAACAAACAAACAAACAAACAAACAAACAAACAAACAAACAAACAAACAAACAAACAAACTCTTCAGCTTTATAATATTAGTATAGATACAGTATTTTTTTATAGATTCTGTTTTTAAATATATATTGAGACGGCAATTTCATTGTGTAAATTTCCTTAAATTCGTCTCTAAGTGATACTTTACGCCTTTGTTTATAAATTGTTCAAACAGCTACTGCAGCATGAAGATTGTATTTACACTAGCAACGTATCCTCACAGCAGAATACCGTAAATCATCAAGAATTTCTTGACTTTGGTCTCAGCATCTAGTTCCAAATTTCGACATTCACATTCTAACAAATAAAATCTCATATACTGTATACAGACCACTCGCTCTACTATATTTTAGCACCTTTTTAAGAGTCCTTCTATAGTTTTAATACATGTCATAATTTCCGACTTGTTTTAACGTAAGTATCTCATCATCATCATCATCAGCCCATGTTACCCCACTGCAGGGGCTTCGGCCTTCCCCAGGGTAAGGAGGGAGTTTGGAGCTTAAATCCACCACGCTACTCCACTGCGGGTTGGGGATTGTAACGACCGCCGTCTATTGACAGCGTCCGGGACCGACTGCTTAACGTGCTCTCCGAGGCACGGAGTCAGTGATAGTTAATGTACTTAAGTCAGAATAACTCATTGGTACACGTCCGGATTCGAATGGCCGTACGTAAGTATCTAAATCAACTTTATACCGCCAAAACCCAAAAAAAAATACTCTTATTCGATGACTTAACACATAAACATAAACAATAAAATCATATATTACTAGCGACCCGCCCCAGTTTCTAAAGGACAGACCGATGGAAAAACAAATTAGTATTTTAAATTTGTAGGTACTTTATTTAGACAAATAGAAGATAACAACAATTCCTTGTTAACAATTTCAATTTTCATTCCCATCGTAACTTCTAAACGAACTATTTAGTTGGTTATGGATAAATTAATAAGATACGAATGCCATCTTTCGATTCTACTCGTGTTTTGATTTACTAATTTGAACAAAAACCTTTAAGTAGTATAATATAGTGTAATAAAAAAAACAGCTCATGTCATCTACTTGGTGATAATGTAGCTCTTTATAGGTGAAAGAAAGAGTTTTATCCGTTACAAACAAACATACGAAAAATCTAAACTATTCTTTTTATTATGCGAGTTTAATACAATAAAATTTTAATTTGACACCTTAATATTATAATGGTCAAGTCTCTCTAAACAAATTGTAATGATTTCAAGTGTCTATAGACAAATACTTACAAGAAAAAGCCTACCCTGGCTGAACTCGCGGTGCCCCAAAATGTCAATTGTAGCGACCTTCGGTCCGTTGATGACTATGATCTCAGGGTTTCGGGTTCGAGAGCTGACTGAGTACGGTCGCCTACAATCAATATAGATATAGTTGCTAAGCTCTCTGAGGATGTTTTCTTGGGTTCGTCAAAATTAAACAACGTACGTAGGTACACATAAAGACTATATATTATCATGACCACACATAGGTTTAAACAAAGATTATGATTTACTAAAAACTATGGTACATTGTAAATTCGGAAAATACAAAAGGTGATGAGTTCAGTTTTATTCTAAGATATTCTATATACTTAATAAAATTTAACTATAATAACCAGACTACTTAGCATATGAAACCTTCTTCATCTTCACTTCATCAGCCCATTTTTACCACACTGCAGGGGCTTAGGCCTCCCCCAGGGTGAGGAGGGGGGCTTGGAGCTTAAATCCACCACGCTGCTCCACTGCGGGTTGGGGACTGTAACGACCGCCATCTATTGAGAGCGTCCGGGACCGACTGCTTAACGTGCCCTCCGAAGCACGGAGTCAGTGATAGTTATGTACTTAAGTCAGAAAAACTCATTGGTACACGCCCGTATTCGAACCATGGCCCTATGGGGCCTTATAAATTTGAGACAGGTTCGTTGCGCTTTGGGCTAACCAGGGCTAATAAATTGTACAACCAACCAAAACATCTTTTTTTATTTATTTATACGACCAGAATTCATCCTAACTAAAAGTTTACTTACTATAAAAGAGATAATAGTAATTTAAAATATTATTATTAATACTAAATTAAGTTTACATATAAGTCTATCTACTTTAAAATTTATACCTAATACTAATTATTTCCCAAGAAACGACCTTTTAAAATACGCGCAGTTAGAACTAATTCTACATATAATTCTTAAATAAATAAAAATAATAATGATAAATTAATTAATATAAGAAACATTTCACCTATCCTACTGAAGTAATACACAAAAATAATAATAATAATAAAACATAAAACTAATCCAATAATCCACCCCTCGTCGCCCCCGACGCAAATGTGCCCATGACGCTCATCGCATTGCCGCGCTGAATTGCAATGGCAATTTATTTTAAATTATTATTATTACGTGTTCTAATTATTGTTGATGTTAAAACTAAATAGCTGAAAAAAAAATTGTAATTTTGCATAATTTTAGCACTCTTTGAAGGAGATACTGAAATGACTTTGTTGACTATAGGGCACATTTTGAAACTTACCCTTACATGCATTAATAGCATTTGTTACGAATAGATAGAAATAGATAAATAAATAAAAAGATACTAAAATAACTTTTATTATTTACTAAACTAATATTTGAAATTTAATCTAATTAATAATACTCGCGATAAGAGGGGGTACTGAAATGTCTTTTGTTCGTTTGTCTAAACTAAAAGAAATTTACAAGTTTTTTTTTGTACTCTTGTATAGAGATACTAAAAACTGTTCTAGTAAGGTTTCAACATGTAGCTCACTCAAATTTATAAAGTTACGGTTAAGTTTTACCGCTTATTATATTTACAGAGATTACGCGATCTACACTCGACTATAGAGCTGTAGTTGGCGATTTTAGATTGTTTCATAACGTAACGGCATAGTCCTTATTAACGCGCTCCGTACCTAATTTTCCGAAGGTACAGTAGCTTGTCAGTTTGTTTTTTTAAACAGGTTCTTTATCCGGACGATCGAAGTATTTCATCGACAAAACGCACCAGATTCCTTTAGAATCCACATCCTTTAGGTTTTAGTGCCGCGAAGCGTAGCTTTATTTCATCTCGCCGCGTTAAAGATGTTTGCGAACGAACCTATAAGCCGCTGTGGATAAGCAACACGGAATGCGAAGCATACATAATAAGCTGTTAGCGTTCACCCTCTTAACAACCTATTTTATTATTTTTATATTTATAGATAGTGCGTGTGTGTACGTGTGTGTGTGTGTGTGTGTGTGTGTGTGTGTGTGTGTGTGTGTGTGTAAGTGTGTGTGTGTAAGTGTGTGTGTGTGTGTGTGTGTGTGTAAGTTGTGTGTGTGTGTACGTGTGTGTGTGTGAGTGTGTGTGTAAGTGTGTGTGTGTGTGTGTAAGTGTGTGCGTGCGTGTAAGTGTGTGTGTGTGTGTGTGTGTGCGAGTGTGCGTGCGTGCGGTACGAAATAAAATCTACACTAATAACCATAAAGTGCTACACAACAAAATAAAAATTATGACTTTGCAATTTATTACGTTAATGTAATAAAGACTTTATACATAAGTTGTATAAAAATAGTTTATAACCAAGTTACTAGATCCGTCTTTTACGAATCACCTGTTATGTTACAGTGTCTAACTATTCTAATCCCTGACCCCACATGGGGTTATTTCTATATCCGCCCCTCACGGATCACCTGGAAGCCTCGGTGGTCGAACTATTCTTTGGACCCGGCCCGACACGGGGTTTGAACAAGTTTACTATTTACATTTTTTATAATTAGGTGGTGCTCCGAGACACCATTAGAAAATTTATAGTAGTACCTACCCTATGATACTATATGTCGTTAAATGTGATTCCCTATTGGTATAAATTTTTGACAAAGTGGACAGATCCGATTAGATTTATTAACTAGCACAAATATATATTTAAGTTTTAATTATATGACGTTATTAAAAATAAAGTCACGACGCCCCTAAAGAGCAATAAATTTTCAGAATAAGAATTAAATACTAAAGGAAGTACGAAATTACTATACCTTGAGATTTAACTAGCCTGACATACACCAAAAATATTCTAAAATCTAGAGACCTAGCCTCACTAAGAAATCTCTAAGACAAGTATATCGATAAACCTAACCACTACTTTAAAAAATTGCCTATAAATATATTTATAAAACTCCTAATATTATTAAATGTTTTTGAGAAAAAAATTTATAAACCTAAATACAAAATAAATAAATTTAATAAAAGGTATATTTATAAAGGTATTGACCGCTTATACTAAAGTCCAAATCAGTGACCCCAATGTCGCAACATTTTCCGATCATTTTTCACTTTCATTTATTTTTATTGAAAAACAATATTTCTGCTAGCTCAGTACACGTGTCATCGCACGGCCCAAATACTTTGGACTCTCGGATGACTGCAAACGTTTTCTGATTGGCTAAAATACAAAACGTATAAAATACCTAGCAACAATATGAATTGTTACCAGTAGAAAGACCACTGCACTGCACTGCACTGCAGAAAGACCAATACAAGTCCTTGTCCAGACTTGTGTTCTATAATATAATAAATATGTTTTGAATAAAGTTTATTAAATTTATTTTATTAGTAAATTCATTTTTTGTTTTACTACAACATCTACTGGCCGGCGAGGCGCGGCTGAGGACACGACAACCTTCCCTTCTTTCTACAAGTATTAGAGTCAGACAGATGTAAATTTTCCTAGGAAGTACAACCCCATCTAAATTTACCCTTATATAATTTTAACGTTTCTAAAATACTTAACACGTATCTAAAACTATTGCGATTAAAGAGAAATTAAATAGGTACGAATTTTACAAGATCCAAATAGGTACCTAAAGACGCAAGAAGTTACAGCATGCGAACGCCTTAACAGCTATTATAAACAAAAATTATAGTTTAAAATAACTAAAAACCACGCTTTAAAAGCAAATTGAACTAAAATTAAGGAAATAATCAAGCAAGCCAGCAAGCAAGCGAGCAAACAAGCGAGCCAGCCAGCCAGCCAGCCAGCCAGCCAGCCAGCCAGCCAGCCAGCAAGCAAGCAAGCGAGCTAGCGAGTCAGCCAGCAAGCAAGCAAGCGAGCGAGCAAGCGAGCCAGCCAGCAAGCAAGCGAGCGAGCAAGCGAGCCAGCCAGCAAGCAAGCAAGCGAGCGAGCAAGCAAGCAAGCGAGCGAGCAAGCGAGCCAGCCAGCAAGCGAGCAAGCCAACAAGCAAGCAAGTGAGCAAACGAGCAAGCGAGCGAGCCAGCAAGCGAGCGAGCGAGCAAGCGAGCCAACCAGCAAGCGAGCGAGCGAGCAAGCGAGCAAGCGTGCAAGCGAGCGAGCGAGCAAGCGAGCCAGCGAGCGAGCAAGCGAGCCAGCAAGCAAGCAAGCAAGCAAGCAAGCGAGCCAGCCAGCAAGCAAGCAAGCAAGCAAACGAGCGAGCGAGCAAGCGAGCGAGCAAGCGAGCGAGCAAGCGAGCGAGCAAGCGAGCGAGCAAGCGAGCGAGCAAGCGAGCGAGCAAGCGAGCCAGCCAGCAGCAAGCAAGCGTGCGAGCTAGCGCGCTAGCGAGCAAGCGAGCCAGCCAGCCAGCAAGCAAGCAAGCGAGCGAGTGAGCCAGCGAGCCAGCCAGCAAGCAAGCAAGCGTGCGAGCGAGCGGGCCAGCGAGCAAGCGAGCCAGCAAGTAAGCAAGCGAGCGAGCGAGCAAGCGAGCCAGCAAACGAGCAAGCGAGCCAGCCAACAAGCAAGCAAGCGTGCAAGCAAGCAAGCGAGCCAGCCAGCAAGCAAGCAAGCAAGCGAGCCAGCCAGCAATCAAGCAAGCGTGCGAGTGAGCGAGCGAGCCGGCGAGTAAGCGAGCCAGCAAGCAAGCAAGCAAGCCAGCAAGCCAGCAAGCGAGCAAGCAAGCGAGCAAGCGAGCAAGCGAGCAAGCGAGCAAGCGAGCCAGCCAGCAGCAAGCAAGCGTGCAAGCAAGCGAGCGAGCTAGCGCGCTAGCGAGCAAGCGAGCCAGCCAGCAAGCAAGCAAGCGAGCCAGCCAGCCAGCCAGCCAGCCAGCCAGCCAGCCAGCAAGCAAGCGAGCGAGCAAGCGAGCCAGCCAGCAAGCAAGCAAGCGAGCGAGCAAGCAAGCAAGCGAGCGAGCAAGCGAGCCAGCCAGCAAGCGAGCAAGCCTACAAGCAAGCAAGTGAGCAAACGAGCAAGCGAGCGAGCCAGCAAGCGAGCGAGCGAGCAAGCGAGCCAACCAGCAAGCGAGCGAGCGAGTAAGCGAGCAAGCGAGCCAGCAAGCAAGCAAGCGAGCCAGCCAGCAAGCAAGCAAGCGAGCCAGCCAGCAAGCAAGCAAGGAAGCGAGCCAGTCAGCAAGCGAGCCATTCAGCAAGCGAGCCAGCCAGCAAGCAAACAAGCGAGCGAGCGAGCAAGCCAGCCAGCAAGCAAGCAAGCGAGTGAGCGAGCGAGCAAGCCAGCAAGTGAGCAAGCGAGCCAGCAAGCAAGCGAGCAAGCGAGCGAGTAAGCGAGCCAGCAAGCAAGCAAGCCAGCGAGCGAGCAAGCCAGCCAGCAAGCAAGGAAGCGAAAGAGCGAGCAAGCCAGCGAGCGAGTAAGCGAGCCAGCAAGCAAGCAAGCGAGCGAGCGATCAAAACAGCAAGCGAGCAAGCAAGCGAGCGAGCGTGCAAGCCAGCGAGCGAGTAAGCAAACCAGCAAGCAAGCAAGCGAGCGAGCGAGCAAGACAGCAAGCGAGCAAGCGAGCCAGCCAGCAAGCGAGCCAGCCAGCAAGCGAGCGAGCGAGCAAGCGAGTCAGCCAACAAGCAAGCAAGTGAGCAAGCAAGCAAGCGAGCGAGCGAGCAAGCCAGCGACCGAGCGAGCAAGCCAGCGAGCGAGTTAGCGAGCCAGCAAGCAAGCAAGCGAGCGAGCGAGCAAGACAGCAAGCGAGCAAGCAAGCCAGCGAGCGAGTAAGCGAGCAAGCAAGCAAGCAAGCGAGCGAGCGAGCAAGACAGCAAGCGAGCAAGCGAGCCAGCCAGCAAGCGAGCCAGCCAACAAGCAAGCAAGCGTGCAAGCAAGCAAGCGTGCAAGCAAGCAAGCGAGCCAGCCAGCAAGCAAGCAAGCAAGCGAGCCAGCCAGCAATCAAGCAAGCGTGCGAGTGAGCGAGCGAGCCGGCGAGCAAGCGAGCAAGCGAGCCAGCCAGCAAGCAAGCAAGAGAGCGAGTAAGCGAGCCAGCAAGCAAGCAAGCAAGCCAGCGAGCGAGCAAGCGAGCGAGCAAGCGAGCCAGCAAGCAAGCAAGCGAGCCAGCCAGCAAGCAAGTAAGCGAGCCAGTCAGCAAGCGAGCCAGCCAGCAAGAAAGCAAGCGAGCGAGCGAGCAAGCCAGCCAGCAAGCAAGCAAGCGAGTGAGCGAACGAGCAAGCCAGCAAGCGAGTGAGCGAGCGAGCAAGCCAGCAAGCGAGCAAGCGAGCCAGCAAGCAAGCGAGCGAGCCAGCCAGCAAGCGAGCCAGCCAGCAAGCAAGCAAGCGAGCGAGCGAGCGAGTAAGCGAGCCAGCAAGCAAGCAAGCGAGCGAGCGAGCAAGACAGCAAGCGAGCAAGCAAGCCAGCGAGCGAGTAAGCGAGCCAGCAAGCAAGCAAGCGAGCGAGCGAGCAAGACAGCAAGCGAGCAAGCGAGACAGCAAGCGAGCAAGCGAGCCAGCCAGCAAGCGAGCCAGCCAGCAAGCAAGCAAGCGAGCGAGCAAGCCTGCGAGCGAGTAAGCGAGCCAGCAAGCAAGCAAGCAAGCGAGCGAGCGAGCAAGCCAGCCAGCAAGCAAGCAAGCGAGCGAGCGAGCAAGCCAGCGAGCGAGTAAGCGAGCCAGCAAGCAAGCAAGCAAGCGAGCGAGCAAGACAGCAAGCGAGCAAGCAAGCAAGCGAGCGAGCGAGCAAGCCAGCGAGCGAGTAAGCGAGCCAGCAAGCAAGCGAGCGAGCGAGCGAGCAAGACAGCAAGCGAGCAAGCGAGCCAGCCAGCAAGCGAGCCAGCCAGCAAGCAAGCAAGCGAGCGAGCAAGCGAACCAGCCAGCAAGCAAGTAAGCGAGCGAGCAAGCCCGCGAGCGAGTAAGCGAGCCAGCAAGCAAGCAAGCGAGCGAGCGAGCAAGACAGCAAGCGAGCAAGCAAGCAAGCGAGCGAGCGAGCAAGCCAGCGAGCGAGTAAGCGAGCCAGCAAGCAAGCAAGCGAGCGAGCGAGCAAGACAGCAAGTGAGCAAGCAAGCAAGCGAGCGAGCGAGCAAGCCAGCGAGCGAGTAAGCGAGCCAGCAAGCAAGCAAGCGAGCGAGCGAGCAAGACAGCAAGCGAGCAAGCGAGCCAGCCAGCAAGCGAGCCAGCCAGCAAGCAAGCAAGCGAGCGAGCAAGCGAACCAGCCAGCAAGCAAGTAAGCGAGCGAGCAAGCCCGCGAGCGAGTAAGCGAGCCAGCGAGCGAGCAAGCCAGCCAGCCAGCAAGCGAGCGAGCAAGCGAGCAAGCCAGCGAGCGAGTAAGTAAGCGAGCGAGCAAGCCAGCGAGCGAGCAAGCGAGCCAGCAAGCAAGCAAGCGAGCGAGCGAGCAAGCGAGCAAGCAAGTGAAGCTAATAAAAGCGTGTTAATAAGTTTGTACGGTCGTGTCATGTAAAAAGAACGCTGGAAAAAGTAGATAGGGTATGTTTGCGCATAAAAAAGTGCACGATCACACCCAAAATACTTTCAAGAATCTAGTATGCTTATTACTCAAGTTTACAAGTGTGCCTTAGCACAAAGTTTAACTAATCGCACGAAAATAATTTCCAGAAATTTTGTGTGCCTAAGCACCGAGTGAGCTAACACTTTTCGAAAAATTCGATACACCAAACAAAGCTACACCGCACTAATAAAAAACATATTTTATACCTAAACACTAATTTTTAAACCTCTAGTGTTTTACCGGACGTTACGCAAAAACGGATTTCACGAAAAACTGGCCGGGTGACCTATAGTATGTTACAACTTCATACGCTTCGCGATTTACAAATTATTACAAAGACGCACCCATTTCTATACTGCAAATAACGCAAAAATCTTTTTAGAATCATTTCAATTTTAGATATATACCTACTTATTATAGAAGGGACTCCATACCACTGAACCATACTCCAGGATGCTACGCACATAACTACAGTAAATATTTTCAAGATTTTAATTTTGGTAAAAATTTTTACAACATATAATGAAACCCAGTGTTTTAGCGGCTTTTTTTAACTATAGTATTAATACTAATCGACGATTAGTTTAGAGGTCACATACTCCAAGATCCTTACTTGACAACACTCTTTAACAGGATTATAGAATCTGAACAGATACCAGAAAAATGGGGCTTATCACAAGTAATATTGTTATACAAGAAAGGAAATCCACAAGAAGTAGGCAACTACAGGCCAATTAGTCTATTACCTTCTGCATATAAGCTGTTTTCTTCGATCTTGCTCGGCAGAATAGCACCAATAATTAATAAAAACCAACCAACCGAACAAGCAGGGTTCCGACCAAATTATTCAACGATCGACCATATCCACACTGTTGACCAGCTACTTGAAAAATATCAAGAATTCAAAAAACCACTTTACGTAGCTTTTGTCGACTATTAGAAAGCTTTCGACAGTATTTCACACTCATCTATATGGGAAGCACTAATAAATAATAACGTACACGAAAAATACATAAACATAATAAAAAATGTGTACTCAAAAAGTATGAGTAGAATTAAATTGGAAAAGAAAGGAGAAGAGTTTCCTATAGAAAGAGGCGTAAAGCAGGAAGATCCACTCTCACCAACACTGTTCATAGCAGTTCTTCAAGACATCTTCCAAAAGGTAGACTGGACAAACAGGAGTGTGGATATCTAATAGACGTCTAACACATCTAAGATTTGCAGACGATATAGCTCTTTTTAGCGAAACTTCCAAAGAACTAGAAGAAACGCTTCAAAATCTCGCCATAGAAAGCATAAAAGTAGGACTGCAAATTAATACCAATAAAACTAAAATAATTACCAACATTAATCAAAACCCAATTAAAATAGAAGGAAAAATAATAGAATATGTCAACGAATACGTATACCTCGGAAAATTAATGTCATTCGACACCAACAGACACGAAAACGAAGTAGATAGACGAATAAACATAACCTGGAAAAAGTATTGGGCACAGAAAGAAACCTTCAAAGGTAATTACAGTCTGAAGCTAAAAAAGATAATAATGGATTCATGTATCTTGCCCTCGTTAACATACGCAAGTCAGACCTGGATATTTACTAACAAGATCAACAACAAAATCCTGTCTTGCCAGCACGCCATGGAAAGAAGTATCCTGAAACTCAGACGAATAGATAAAACACGGAATGCAGATATACGCAATAAAACAAAATTCAAGGATGCACTACAGCACGCCATGGCATTGAAATGGAAGTGGGCAGACCACCTAGCCAGATACCAGGAAAACAGATGGACACTACAAACAACGAAGTGGCTTGGTCCTACTGGGAAAAGGCAGAAAGGACGGCAAAGGAAAAGATGGGTCGACGATATTGTAAAAACAGCTGGAAATAACTGGATGATCGCAGCTCAAGATAGACAAACGTGGATAAAGATGGAGGAGGCTTTCTACCCTATAGGGGCATGCAATAAAATATGTACTTACTACTATAAATATTTAAAAATGTAATTTGTTAAATGTATGGTTAAATAAAAAGCTAATAATAATAATACTCCAAGATCCCCCAGACAACCAACTTTCACCAAGAGATGGTCTTTCAAGAAACAATTTCTATACACTACATTAGTTTTGCGGGTAAATGTAATAGAGTAACATTTCGAAACGTTAAGATCGGGTCTATTCAAGTCACAGTACCTACTCTTCGAATTGTTTCAAATCATTCTGCAGAAGTAGAGTCGTAATCGCAACCATTTGCATCTGCGTATAATAAGAATTCCGAGTGACGAAAGTAGCTAATTATATAATTTATAAACATAGTAAAAGCAGCGCGGCCCTAATAAAGACCCTTGAGGTACACCTTGAGGCATTAACCTAGTTATCGCAGTGATCGAATTGCCGCATTATCGCAGTCATCACATCATCGCACTTATCGTAGTTATCGCAGTTATCGCATATTAGTATTAGTGTTGTTATCGCAGTTTTTGCATTTATCGCAAATATCGCAGTTGTCGTATTATCGCACAACATCAACATTTACATCAACATCAAAAGCAACACGAACACGACACGAACACGACTCGAACATATTAATACGATAATCTTCAGTGCGTGATTACATGTAAGCAACGGCAAACCCTAAACAGTCAAAGTATTTGATGTTACCATTTTAAAAATATATATATTATAACTAATACCCATACCCTCAATACATTTATAATGCTTCTTAGTATTAAAAGCTTTGGTTAGCACATCATTAGGCATAGCAGTTGTAGGCAAATAATGCAAATTAATGATTTTATCATTGACAGCATCTTTTATAAACAGATACTTAATATCTATGTATTCACTTTTTACAGACATAATTTGCCACCAACTTCTGCGCATTTTGATTGTCATTAAATAGACTCATAGCACTTACATAAATTACTTGTAAGCACACAAAATAAACATTTCACAAGATTTTTTCTTTACATCTTTCAAACAATAATTTTAAGTTTTTTTAGATATCTAAGTACCAAACTATTCTTTTCGCTTAATTCCAGTGAACATTTGTGTCATAATTATTGAAATGACTAATAAAACTTACACAAAAAGATATATCAAGTGTAGTAAGTACAGATTAATACATGAAGCTTCCAATCAATTATTGATATAGAATTTCATTATTATTTTCAGCTTTACTATTGCCTAATTTACATTTCATAGGAGTGCTAGCGACTCTACTCTACTCTACATATTGCTCCTGATCCAAGGTATTATATTTTTTACAATTACATTATATTTTTACATTATGTTTTTTATCAATTTTAATTTTATTCTCATGCCTAATATTATTGAATATGTCCTAAATTCTTAATCTTAAACTTAAAACTCAATGCAGATATCAATTTCTCAGTCTCTTATCCGTTATTATTAAAGTTCGCCCAAACTTTATGGCTGATCGGAATACAACGTTATAAACGTGCATGCGCAGGTACAGTCATATACCCCTCGTTCCACTGCGTCCCTCTACACCTAAAACTGGTTACTGCGGCGCGGCTTGTACCTATTTCCACATTCGCCATAAAGTTTGATTGGAACTGTACTAGAGTAAACACAGAAATCAACGACGCATAAAAGAATAATAATCTTAACATTATAATTTATTTTTGTGAAAACGCATGGCTCTAAGAGGATACTTTCGAATCCTAATTCACATAGACATTGCTGTACTTTCTCATACCGAGACCTAGAGGACTGCTTTAACCCCTATATTGCTTTATTTAGTTCAACAATTACCTTTTTCTTATTGACACTACAATTTGTGTTTGGTTAAGTCATGCAAACGTCCTCTTTGAGATAGCCTTTAAAAAAAGCGTTTTCACATCTAAATGAGTAATATCTAAATTTAATTGTGCAGATAAAGCAAACAACAGTTTGAGCGTAGAATGTCCTACAACAGGTAAGTATCTTCATAATCAATACCTGGCCTCTGCGTTAAGCCTTTATTAGCCACTAAATGCGCTCTGTACCACCCACTGTTATCACTGTCGACTTTAATTTTAAACAATCACTTGTACTGCACTTTATCTGAATTAAATTTTTCTACGGGACTATCCTCGACTTCTCGGTCACCGATTGGGATCGCTCGTCGCATCAGGACTCAACTTGGTGCATCTGTTCAAGTAACCATAACGTTCTGGCTGCCTCCTTTCTCGTTTGTTCGGAATATTTGGCACTTTATGAAGTTCACTGCAAGAAATATTAAGATTAGCGTCAGAAGAGATTAAAGTGATATCGCTATCTTCACTTTCTGGATCTGTCTCTACTTAAGTTAGAGATTTATTTGCTGTGATATCCCCCACCAAATCTCTGCTATCATTGTCGCAGTTCAGTGATTTATATATTTATTTATTGGAGAAAAAACAGCATTAGATTTAAAGTACGTTTAGCCGTACAGATATTAGTGGCACATAGAATCTAACACCTCAGCATTATCTCTGTGAACATAGTTCGTGACCATAGTACTTATTTCTAATGAATACAAGCAACGATGGTTGATAAAATGAAAATAAAACCAACGTGCGAAATTCAACTATACCTATAACTTAAAAAGACAAAAACTAGTATGTCTTTTCCTTTTCTAAGCTGGCAGATAAATGTAAATTAATTTAAAGAAAAAAAAGGAGAGTAAAAAAAAAACTCTAAATACAATGTCTTGTTACAATTAGCTGTCGTGTAAGTCCATCGATTTCAATATTTTGTCTTTAAATACGGCACGAGAATTGCTAAAGATGTCAACCGAAACATGGCTACTGTCGTACGAATGACAAATTCTATACAAGGGAGAACGAAATCATGCGTTGGTACGGATTTTAGGCAGCGCAAAAAGAGGGCTCGAGCTTGTGGAGGGACCAGGTACACGGCAGTTGATCTGCTCCAAAAGTTCAGGGCAATTATATGTGCTGATGCAAATATTATAAAAGACTGTCGAATCGTGCAAGGCCCGTCTGTCCGTCAAGGATGTAATTTTGTGTTGATTTAGTAAATTTGCGTAAGACATCGACGAACCGGCAAGTTTATAATGCACGGCTCATAGAAACGTCCTTTGTATCATCGCCACCTTATCCTTGTACACATCATAGTGTGGATTCTATACATAATATTAAATTCCATGTAATAATACTAAACATCTGTTTTAGCTATATTTGAAATATTCCCGGACTCAAAGGCAACCCATACATTATCTATTATACCTAAACAGACCTTTATGAGTGTTAATTACTGTATATTTTCGCGACTCTTCATGTAATACTAATTAGCATTTAAGCTTGTGATAAGTCGATTTTACTGAATCGCTCACCTCCGTTCAATTTTGTTAATAATAATAATAATAATAACACACACAATCACAACAACGTCTAGGTCCCAAACTAAGCATTAGCTTGTATTTTGGGTACCAAGCGAAGACACCACATACATATAACAACCAAGACCCGGCGCCAGTATTAATATTCATCATATAAATACTGACCCGACCTGGGATTCGAACCCGGGACCTCCAGCTTCGCAGGCAGAGTCGCTGCCCACTAGGCTAAGCGGTCGTCAAATAATACTAATAATAAATCGTCTACTCGAGGTATCGGAAAACGTCAATCTCTAAACTTTTCATCATCATCATCATCATCAGCCCATGTTACCCCACTGCAGGGGCTTCGGCCTCCCCCAGGGTAAGGAGGGGGTTTGAAGCTTAAATCCACCACGCTACTCCACTGCGGGTTGGAGATTGTTACGACCGCCATCTATTGACAGCGTCCGGGACCGACTGCTTAACGTGCTCTCCGAGGCACGGAGTCAGTGATAGTTAATGTACTTAAGTCAGAAAAACTCATTGGTACACGCCCGGATTCGAACCATGGCACTATGGCCTTATAAATTTCGGTTCGGGTTCGTTGCGCTCTGGGGGCTATCACGACATCCGATATCTAAACTTTTATTTAATTTCAATTCAAAATCGCCGTGAATTCGAATAGTATAGTTCCAATCAAACTTTATGGCGGATCGGAGTGCAACGCTTTATGTGTGCTTGCGCAGGTTTAGTCATATGCCCCTCGCTCCACTGCGTCCCGCTACACCTAAAACTGGTTACTGCGACGCGACTTGTGCCTATGTTCACATCCGCCATAAAGGTTGATTGGAACTGTACCATTTGGTTTGTTTACCGGTACAATCGGCGTCGCCCAGTCCGACGAATCGACCGGTGGTGTTAACCCCGTTGCGCCTCGAGAGTGCGCTCCACCGGCTCGCTCGTACAACACGTAAGCGAGAGGAAGCGTCCACAGGAATACCGGCGTGGCACCAGGTCGTACGCGCCGTGCCACCCGCGTACTGTCCCAAGCCATCGCTGAACACGTCACTGAATCTGAAACTGAGATCGTCCACATTGAATGACGATATATTCTTAATATTAAAACAATTAAAAACAGGTGGCGGTACTGTAAACGTAAAAACGAGGTAAAGGTCACGAAGGGGAGACGGTTGAAGATAGCTCGCTGTTCTATGTAGAGTGCTAAAATTGGAAAAAAAAATAGTTAGATTGCCTTTTAGTAATAAAGCAATATATAGTATGCCAGATGGGCTCAGCAGCGGCGGTCGGACCTTAATTTCAAGGACCGTTCCGAATATTTACCTAGTACAAGGTCTGTGCTACTATGGTCGTCCTTAGCAATGTACTTAAACGTAATGAATAAATCTTATCACTTAAGGTTCGTATGGAACCGGCGGGGTCTATCGCGCGATCTGATAGTGTTACGGCACTTCGCGAGGTCTTTGGTTTCACACTCGTCGACGAAAGATCGTACCGTTTCTCGTGTTTGGTCTGGTGGTGATGCTGACTCGCGGGCGCTGGCGGGCGGCGAGAAGGACGGGCGGCGGACAGATTAGCATACACCTAGCTGGCTGCGCCCGGCGGTGGCCGGCCGAAGTGGAGGACGCTCCAGGACTCTGCGCTGGACCGCACGGCTCGGCTGTCTTCGACTCCTCGGCGTTGCGTGGATGTAAAGATAAATATATTAATTATAAAGACGAGCTTCGTCGAAAATATTATAGATATGCTCGGTGCTTAAGGAGGCTATTGCAGCTGCAGTGGGCCGTGGCTCGCGACTGGGACCACTAGTCTGTGGCAATCTAACTGATAGCGAGATATCTGTTCGGACACTGCTATTTCTGCCAATTAAAATAGTGAAATCTAAAACGATTTTATGATATCAACAAAACGATAAACTTGAACAGACTCGCACTGATTTCAAGTTCCGGAATTCGAATCAACTCACGTAGCCGGCACCGGCCATTGGCTAAACGATTTCGAGCATAAACAGAATGCAGTTAGTTAAATCGCGCACGTCTCTTCATATGAAACGATGATAATTCTCTCTTGTGGGTGGACTACAATGCGAAACGAGCCCTCCCTAACACCAGATGTGAAGGTGTTATGTGTGTTGAATGTCCTACATCTGGGCCCCGTGGTTGCTAAGTGGTGTGTGCCAGGGTGTGTGATGTTGAACAAAAATGATAATACAGCAAATGGGCTATTCAAATGGACAAAATTTAACATTATAAAAAAATAAAAGGGTAGGTAACCATACGTAGTCGGTGGATCTCACATTGACGATCTCATTCAGATAAACCTTCGTTCAGAAATTCCTATTACGTTCGCTTTCATTCCTTCTTCACCAAAACTAGTATAACCTATCATACTTTTGAAAATTAATCGAGCTTAGTCCCTGGATCCTTCCCACATCATACCTCGCTTTACGTGATCGCCATGTCAGACTACGGACCGTTTAGTAGTTCCTATTCTAGCTAATTGAGCTATGGAGAGACGTCTCGCGTTTTAAAAAAAATTTTTAACTGGCAGGATCGGTGTTTGATGTTCGATTGTAGCGAAAAAAAATGTAGCTACAAAGTAGGAAATTTTCAATATTTCCATTAAAATGAAATGCTAAAAATAATAGATCGTAGGGTTGTGTCAAATACAGACACGCTTGTGATCGTGTGTGTTTATACTGTGGATTGGTTGCTATATGACAGGATGGTGTTATGTGGTTTGAATTATGTCCTTAAGATGCTATTATCCTACACTGCGTTTAGCCTCGTCCTTCAATTCATATACAACGTCGTAGAGTTTATTGACAACCAAACACTTTACAAACCTCGGTGCAAGTTTGACCGAGAAGACTTTACTACTAGCGTTCGATTGCGTGAAGGTTCATGTGATCCGAGATTACGGAGAATCTGACCCCGTCTAGGTAAGCTCTGAAATGATTTACGGAGTCGACTACTGCAACAGTTCGCGCTCGGTCGTGCTATAGTTTTTTTTTTTCAGTTTACGACAGATGTCTGGAGTGAAAAGCGACCGGGTGTTCGATGCCATCAAATTCTTAAGTGAGTACATTACCGATGCCCTCTGATGAAGCGTCGCAATGAAGTGTGAAGGGAAGCGAGAAATCGGGACAAGCCAAGACCGGTGCAGATACCAATGCTTCCTTCAAGGTGTTGAATGCTGCGTCGGCGTCTTCGGGCCATTCGATAGGGTCTTTACACTTTCTCTTCCTTAATAGTGGAGTCATCAAGCCTATAATTATAGGGAAATTGTTTATTATAATTTAAGTGCGAGTATGTTAATACATAATGCTTAATATTAATAAATTAAATAATCTCGCTATGAATTGATCAAAAAATAAAAGAAATTTAACGATACCGATAGTGGTTGTTAATCCAGGAAGCCGGAAGATGTCGCTCGCCTCGATCTACCGCCGATCTGCTTACAATCTCTCCAGAAGTTACAGGAATTATCTTACTCGGTGGTTACAGATGGCATGCTCTCTAGATGTGCAGATATTTCACTGAAACGTTTTTGTACGTGTATTAGTGAAATGAAAAAAATAATTATTATTAACAGAGTACATAAATTAACACAAAACGAAAATTAGCGGCTATTCAAAAAACATTACAAAAACCTATTCTAGCTAATCGATATTACAAAATCGATAAACCGCTTGTTATGTTAATTATCTGAGCAAAACTATGTGACTACAGAATGGCTGTCAATCGTTAAAAAAGAATTATATATCGAAAAAATATCGGGGGGTTAACAAAATTAAAATACCTGTAATAATAACCCTGCCTTCTGGTTTGAATTGAAAAAAATTATACAAAATGTTGGGTAATGCAAAACACAGGGTGGGTAGGTTGTACCAGTCTGTAAAAATTCCGTATGTGTTCACTTTAAAAATTAATACGAATAGATATTAATGAACACATATCACAAATAGTGTAAAGAAAATCAGAAAAGATTAAAATTTTGGAATTAATGAAAAAACAATAAATAAATTGAAATATTTAGGATTAAAAGCTGAAAAGTTTAAGGAAAGATGAAGTTCAACATGTAATAAAAATTTACGTCTGCTATTAAATTTAGATTCTATTTCATCTCTCAAACTGACCTAAGAGCACAGATAGATTTATATTTTCAGGTGCCAGAGGTAACGTATTAAAAATAAATGTGTTTATTTATAAAAATTAAGTAAAATTGATGCAAAACGAAGGGTACGGTTGAAGAACGCTGACCCGCTATATGGAATGCTAAAAATTGAAAAAATCGTTACATTGAGTTTTAGGAATAAAGCAATATATAGTGTGCCAGATGGGCTCAGTAGCGGAGGTCGGACCTTTGGTTCGGGGATGGTTCCGTATAATTTACTTAGTACAAGGTCTGCGCTACGAAGGTCGTCCTTAACAATGTTCTTAATGTAATGACTAAATCTGATTATGGTTCGTATGGAACCGGCGGGGTTTATCCCACGATCTGATAGTATTACGGCACTCCGCGAGGTCTTTAGTTTCACACTCATCGACGAAAGATCGTACCGTTTCTCGTGTTTGATCTGGTGGTGATGCTGACTCGCGGGTGCTGCTGGGCGGCGAGAAGGACGGCCGGTAGACGGATTAGTGGGCGCCGAGCTGGCTGCGCCCCCGGCGGTGGCTGGCCGACGTGGAGTCGTCTCAGTCGTCTGGAGATCTCGCCCTCGGCCGCAGGACGCCGCGCTGCACCGCGCGCGCGTATGTCTTCGACCCCTCGGCATTGCGTGGATGTAAAGATAAATATATATTAATAATAAAGACTAGTATCGTCGAATACTTTAAATATGCTCTGTGCCTTGGGAGGCTATTGCAGCTCAGTGGGCCGTGGATCTCGACTGGGACTACTAGTCTGCGGCAATCTACTTGACATCGAAATCTTTGTTCGGACACTTACTTCTGCTAATTAAAATAGTGAAATCTTAAACTATTTTATGATACGAACAAAAAGAAAAACTAGAACAGACTCGCACTGATTTAAGGTCTTGGAATTCGAATCAAATCGCCCTTTGGCTAAAGGGTTTTCGAGTACAAAGAGAATGCAGTTAGTTAAATCGCGCTGTCCCTTTATACGAAACAATGATAATTTTTTCTTGTGGGTACGTTCTTGGAACGTGTTCCCATTCAGCAAGTTGAGCACGACCAAAATTGTGTTAAGTATTCTATTTTTTCTAGTGTTACCCTCTTTAGCTTGCCGCGCCTAGTTTTGTTCGTGCCTAAATCAAACAACTATTTTTATACGGATTCGCTTGGACAATCGATATATGTATCTGGCTTTTATGAATTTACCAATTCCACTCGTACGTTAGAGAATTTGTACTCGCTACCTCGCTAATTTTAGCGAGGAATATTCTCGCTACAATACCCACCTAGCTAAAATGAAGCCACGGAGTGGTGGAACAGCCGGGGAAACCGACGAAAAATAAAGGGACTACAACGTGAAACGAGCCCTTCCTAACACCAGATGTGAGGGTGTTATGTTTTTTGAATGTCCTACGTCTGGGCCACGTGGTTACTAAGGTGGTGTTGGCCGGGGTGTGTGATGTTGAAACAAAAATGATACTACAACAAATCGGCTTTACAAATGGACAAAATTTAACATAATAAAAAGATAAAAGGGCAGGTAAACAAACGTAGTCGGTGGATCTGACATTGACGATCTCATTCAGATAAACCTTGGTTCAGAAATTCCTATTTCGTTCGCTTTCATTCCTTCTTCACCAAAACTAGTATAACCTATCATACTTTTGAAAATTAATCGAGCTTAGTCCCTAGATCCTTTTCACATCATACCTTGCTTTACGTGATCGCCATGTCAGACTACGGACCGGTTAGTGGTTCCTATTCTAGATTATTGAGCTATGGAGAGAAGTCTCTCGATACTATAGTAATAATCCGCGAGATCGGTGTTCGATGCTCGATTGCAGCGAAAAGAAATGTAGCTACAAAGTAGGAAATTTTTAAATATTTCCATAAAAATGAATTGCTAAAAAAATAGATCGTAGAGTTGTGTTAAATACAGACACGATTGTGATCGTGTGTAAATTTAGACTGTGGATTGGTCGCTATATGACACGATGGTGTTAAGTGGTTTTAATTATGTCCTTAACATGGTATTTCTCTGCACTGCCTTTAGCCTCGCCCTTCAATTCATATACAACGTTGTAGAGTTTATTGACAACCAAACACAAACAAACCAAACACAAACAAACCAAACACAAACAAACCAAACACAAACAAACCAAACACAAACAAACCAAACACAAAGAAACCAAACACAAAGAAACCAAACACAAACAAACCAAACACAAACAAACCAAACACAAACAAACCAAACACAAACAAACCAAACAAAACAACCAAACAAATGATTTACGGAGTCGACTACTGCAAACAGTTCGCGCTCGGTCGCGCTATAGTTCTTCTCAGTTTTCGACAGAAGTCTGGATTGAAAAGCGACCGGGTGTTCGATGCCATCAAATTCTTCGGTGAGTACATTACCGATGCCCACTGATGAAACGTCGCAATGAAGTGTGTATAGGGAAGCGAGAAATCGGGACAAGCCAAGACCGGTGCGGATACCGATGCTTCATCCATGTCTTTATCCTTTCTCTTCCTTAATAGTCGAGTCATCAAGCTTATAATTATAGAGAAATTGTTCATTATAATTTAAGTGCGAGTATGTTAAAATATAATGCTTAATTATAATAAATTAAATAACCTCGCTATGAGTAGATTGACAAATAAAAGAAATTTAATGATACGCATTGTGGTTGTTGATCCAAGAAGCCTGAAGATGTCGCTCGCCTCGATCTACCGCCGATCTGCTTACAACATCTCCAGAAGTTACAGGAATTATATCTTACTCTGTGTTTGCAGATGCTATGCTCCCTCGATGTACAGATATTTCACTGAAACGTTTTTTGCACGTGTTTTAGTGAAATAAAAGAAAAAAAATTTCATATTATAAAAATTAACACAAAACAAAAATTAGCGGATATTCAAAAAAACATTACAAAAACAAAATCGATAAAGCGCTTGATATGTTAATTATCTGAGCAAAATTATGTGACTACAGAATGTCTGTTGATCGATAAAAAAGAACGCCATGGAAAGAAGTATCCTGAAACTCAGACGAATAGATAAAACACGGAATGCAGATATACGCAATAAAACAAAATTCAAGGATGCACTACAGCACGCCATGGCATTGAAATGGAAGTGGGCAGGCCACCTAGCCAGATACCAGGAAAACAGATGGACACTACAAACAACGAAGTGGCTTGGTCCTACTGGGAAAAGGCAGAAAGGACGGCAAAGGAAAAGATGGGTCGACGATATTGTAAAAACAGCTGGAAATAACTGGATGATCGCAGCTCAAGATAGACAAACGTGGATAAAGATGGAGGAGGCTTTCTACCCTATAGGGGCATGCAATAAAATATGTACTTACTACTATAAATATTTAAAAATGTAATTTGTTAAATGTATGGTTAAATAAAAAGCTAATAATAATAATACTCCAAGATCCCTCAGACAACCAACTTTCACCAAGAGATGGTCTTTCAAGAAACAATTTCTATACACTACATTAGTTTTGCGGGTAAATGTAATAGAGTAACATTTCGAAACGTTAAGATCGGGTCTATTCAAGTCACAGTACCTACTCTTCGAATTGTTTCAAATCATTCTGCAGAAGTAGAGTCGTAATCGCAACCATTTGCATCTGCGTATAATAAGAATTCCGAGTGACGAAAGTAGCTAATTATATAATTTATAAACATAGTAAAAGCAGCGCGGCCCTAATAAAGACCCTTGAGGTACACCTTGAGGCATTAACCTAGTTATCGCAGTGATCGAATTGCCGCATTATCGCAGTCATCACATCATCGCACTTATCGTAGTTCTCGCAGTTATCGCATATTAGTATTAGTGTTGTTATCGCAGTTTTTGCATTTATCGCAAATATCGCAGTTGTCGTATTATCGCACAACATCAACATTTACATCATCAACATCAAAAGCAACACGAACACGACACGAACACGACTCGAACATATTAATACGATAATCTTCAGTGCGTGATTACATGTAAGCAACGGCAAACCCTAAACAGTCAAAGTATTTGATGTTACCATTTTAAAAATATATATATTATAACTAATACCCATACCCTCAATACATTTATAATGCTTCTTAGTATTAAAAGCTTTGGTTAGCACATCATTAGGCATAGCAGTTGTAGGCAAATAATGCAAATTAATGATTTTATCATTGACAGCATCTTTTATAAACAGATACTTAATATCTATGTATTCACTTTTTACAGACATAATTTGCCACCAACTTCTGCGCATTTTGATTGTCATTAAATAGACTCATAGCACTTACATAAATTACTTGTAAGCACACAAAATAAACATTTCACAAGATTTTTTCTTTACATCTTTCAAACAATAATTTTAAGTTTTTTTAGATATCTAAGTACCAAACTATTCTTTTCGCTTAATTCCAGTGAACATTTGTGTCATAATTATTGAAATGACTAATAAAACTTACACAAAAAGATATATCAAGTGTAGTAAGTACAGATTAATACATGAAGCTTCCAATCAATTATTGATATAGAATTTCATTATTATTTTCAGCTTTACTATTGCCTAATTTACATTTCATAGGAGTGCTAGCGACTCTACTCTACTCTACATATTGCTCCTGATCCAAGGTATTATATTTTTTACAATTACATTATATTTTTACATTATGTTTTTTATCAATTTTAATTTTATTCTCATGCCTAATATTATTGAATATGTCCTAAATTCTTAATCTTAAACTTAAAACTCAATGCAGATATCAATTTCTCAGTCTCTTATCCGTTATTATTAAAGTTCGCCCAAACTTTATGGCTGATCGGAATACAACGTTATAAACGTGCATGCGCAGGTACAGTCATATACCCCTCGTTCCACTGCGTCCCTCTACACCTAAAACTGGTTACTGCGGCGCGGCTTGTACCTATTTCCACATTCGCCATAAAGTTTGATTGGAACTGTACTAGAGTAAACACAGAAATCAACGACGCATAAAAGAATAATAATCTTAACATTATAATTTATTTTTGTGAAAACGCATGGCTCTAAGAGGATACTTTCGAATCCTAATTCACATAGACATTGCTGTACTTTCTCATACCGAGACCTAGAGGACTGCTTTAACCCCTATATTGCTTTATTTAGTTCAACAATTACCTTTTTCTTATTGACACTACAATTTGTGTTTGGTTAAGTCATGCAAACGTCCTCTTTGAGATAGCCTTTAAAAAAAGCGTTTTCACATCTAAATGAGTAATATCTAAATTTAATTGTGCAGATAAAGCAAACAACAGTTTGAGCGTAGAATGTCCTACAACAGGTAAGTATCTTCATAATCAATACCTGGCCTCTGCGTTAAGCCTTTATTAGCCACTAAATGCGCTCTGTACCACCCACTGTTATCACTGTCGACTTTAATTTTAAACAATCACTTGTACTGCACTTTATCTGAATTAAATTTTTCTACGGGACTATCCTCGACTTCTCGGTCACCGATTGGGATCGCTCGTCGCATCAGGACTCAACTTGGTGCATCTGTTCAAGTAACCATAACGTTCTGGCTGCCTCCTTTCTCGTTTGTTCGGAATATTTGGCACTTTATGAAGTTCACTGCAAGAAATATTAAGATTAGCGTCAGAAGAGATTAAAGTGATATCGCTATCTTCACTTTCTGGATCTGTCTCTACTTAAGTTAGAGATTTATTTGCTGTGATATCCCCCACCAAATCTCTGCTATCATTGTCGCAGTTCAGTGATTTATATATTTATTTATTGGAGAAAAAACAGCATTAGATTTAAAGTACGTTTAGCCGTACAGATATTAGTGGCACATAGAATCTAACACCTCAGCATTATCTCTGTGAACATAGTTCGTGACCATAGTACTTATTTCTAATGAATACAAGCAACGATGGTTGATAAAATGAAAATAAAACCAACGTGCGAAATTCAACTATACCTATAACTTAAAAAGACAAAAACTAGTATGTCTTTTCCTTTTCTAAGCTGGCAGATAAATGTAAATTAATTTAAAGAAAAAAAAGGAGAGTAAAAAAAAAACTCTAAATACAATGTCTTGTTACAATTAGCTGTCGTGTAAGTCCATCGATTTCAATATTTTGTCTTTAAATACGGCACG
The DNA here is from genome assembly GCA_949709985.1 of Luffia ferchaultella. Taxonomy (NCBI): domain Eukaryota; kingdom Metazoa; phylum Arthropoda; class Insecta; order Lepidoptera; family Psychidae; genus Luffia; species Luffia ferchaultella. The sequence goes on from OX453269.1 coordinate 4,931,550, forward strand.
AGAATTGCTAAAGATGTCAACCGAAACATGGCTACTGTCGTACGAATGACAAATTCTATACAAGGGAGAACGAAATCATGCGTTGGTACGGATTTTAGGCAGCGCAAAAAGAGGGCTCGAGCTTGTGGAGGGACCAGGTACACGGCAGTTGATCTGCTCCAAAAGTTCAGGGCAATTATATGTGCTGATGCAAATATTATAAAAGACTGTCGAATCGTGCAAGGCCCGTCTGTCCGTCAAGGATGTAATTTTGTGTTGATTTAGTAAATTTGCGTAAGACATCGACGAACCGGCAAGTTTATAATGCACGGCTCATAGAAACGTCCTTTGTATCATCGCCACCTTATCCTTGTACACATCATAGTGTGGATTCTATACATAATATTAAATTCCATGTAATAATACTAAACATCTGTTTTAGCTATATTTGAAATATTCCCGGACTCAAAGGCAACCCATACATTATCTATTATACCTAAACAGACCTTTATGAGTGTTAATTACTGTATATTTTCGCGACTCTTCATGTAATACTAATTAGCATTTAAGCTTGTGATAAGTCGATTTTACTGAATCGCTCACCTCCGTTCAATTTTGTTAATAATAATAATAATAATAACACACACAATCACAACAACGTCTAGGTCCCAAACTAAGCATTAGCTTGTATTTTGGGTACCAAGCGAAGACACCACATACATATAACAACCAAGACCCGGCGCCAGTATTAATATTCATCATATAAATACTGACCCGACCTGGGATTCGAACCCGGGACCTCCAGCTTCGCAGGCAGAGTCGCTGCCCACTAGGCTAAGCGGTCGTCAAATAATACTAATAATAAATCGTCTACTCGAGGTATCGGAAAACGTCAATCTCTAAACTTTTCATCATCATCATCATCATCAGCCCATGTTACCCCACTGCAGGGGCTTCGGCCTCCCCCAGGGTAAGGAGGGGGTTTGAAGCTTAAATCCACCACGCTACTCCACTGCGGGTTGGAGATTGTTACGACCGCCATCTATTGACAGCGTCCGGGACCGACTGCTTAACGTGCTCTCCGAGGCACGGAGTCAGTGATAGTTAATGTACTTAAGTCAGAAAAACTCATTGGTACACGCCCGGATTCGAACCATGGCACTATGGCCTTATAAATTTCGGTTCGGGTTCGTTGCGCTCTGGGGGCTATCACGACATCCGATATCTAAACTTTTATTTAATTTCAATTCAAAATCGCCGTGAATTCGAATAGTATAGTTCCAATCAAACTTTATGGCGGATCGGAGTGCAACGCTTTATGTGTGCTTGCGCAGGTTTAGTCATATGCCCCTCGCTCCACTGCGTCCCGCTACACCTAAAACTGGTTACTGCGACGCGACTTGTGCCTATGTTCACATCCGCCATAAAGGTTGATTGGAACTGTACCATTTGGTTTGTTTACCGGTACAATCGGCGTCGCCCAGTCCGACGAATCGACCGGTGGTGTTAACCCCGTTGCGCCTCGAGAGTGCGCTCCACCGGCTCGCTCGTACAACACGTAAGCGAGAGGAAGCGTCCACAGGAATACCGGCGTGGCACCAGGTCGTACGCGCCGTGCCACCCGCGTACTGTCCCAAGCCATCGCTGAACACGTCACTGAATCTGAAACTGAGATCGTCCACATTGAATGACGATATATTCTTAATATTAAAACAATTAAAAACAGGTGGCGGTACTGTAAACGTAAAAACGAGGTAAAGGTCACGAAGGGGAGACGGTTGAAGATAGCTCGCTGTTCTATGTAGAGTGCTAAAATTGGAAAAAAAAATAGTTAGATTGCCTTTTAGTAATAAAGCAATATATAGTATGCCAGATGGGCTCAGCAGCGGCGGTCGGACCTTAATTTCAAGGACCGTTCCGAATATTTACCTAGTACAAGGTCTGTGCTACTATGGTCGTCCTTAGCAATGTACTTAAACGTAATGAATAAATCTTATCACTTAAGGTTCGTATGGAACCGGCGGGGTCTATCGCGCGATCTGATAGTGTTACGGCACTTCGCGAGGTCTTTGGTTTCACACTCGTCGACGAAAGATCGTACCGTTTCTCGTGTTTGGTCTGGTGGTGATGCTGACTCGCGGGCGCTGGCGGGCGGCGAGAAGGACGGGCGGCGGACAGATTAGCATACACCTAGCTGGCTGCGCCCGGCGGTGGCCGGCCGAAGTGGAGGACGCTCCAGGACTCTGCGCTGGACCGCACGGCTCGGCTGTCTTCGACTCCTCGGCGTTGCGTGGATGTAAAGATAAATATATTAATTATAAAGACGAGCTTCGTCGAAAATATTATAGATATGCTCGGTGCTTAAGGAGGCTATTGCAGCTGCAGTGGGCCGTGGCTCGCGACTGGGACCACTAGTCTGTGGCAATCTAACTGATAGCGAGATATCTGTTCGGACACTGCTATTTCTGCCAATTAAAATAGTGAAATCTAAAACGATTTTATGATATCAACAAAACGATAAACTTGAACAGACTCGCACTGATTTCAAGTTCCGGAATTCGAATCAACTCACGTAGCCGGCACCGGCCATTGGCTAAACGATTTCGAGCATAAACAGAATGCAGTTAGTTAAATCGCGCACGTCTCTTCATATGAAACGATGATAATTCTCTCTTGTGGGTGGACTACAATGCGAAACGAGCCCTCCCTAACACCAGATGTGAAGGTGTTATGTGTGTTGAATGTCCTACATCTGGGCCCCGTGGTTGCTAAGTGGTGTGTGCCAGGGTGTGTGATGTTGAACAAAAATGATAATACAGCAAATGGGCTATTCAAATGGACAAAATTTAACATTATAAAAAAATAAAAGGGTAGGTAACCATACGTAGTCGGTGGATCTCACATTGACGATCTCATTCAGATAAACCTTCGTTCAGAAATTCCTATTACGTTCGCTTTCATTCCTTCTTCACCAAAACTAGTATAACCTATCATACTTTTGAAAATTAATCGAGCTTAGTCCCTGGATCCTTCCCACATCATACCTCGCTTTACGTGATCGCCATGTCAGACTACGGACCGTTTAGTAGTTCCTATTCTAGCTAATTGAGCTATGGAGAGACGTCTCGCGTTTTAAAAAAAATTTTTAACTGGCAGGATCGGTGTTTGATGTTCGATTGTAGCGAAAAAAAATGTAGCTACAAAGTAGGAAATTTTCAATATTTCCATTAAAATGAAATGCTAAAAATAATAGATCGTAGGGTTGTGTCAAATACAGACACGCTTGTGATCGTGTGTGTTTATACTGTGGATTGGTTGCTATATGACAGGATGGTGTTATGTGGTTTGAATTATGTCCTTAAGATGCTATTATCCTACACTGCGTTTAGCCTCGTCCTTCAATTCATATACAACGTCGTAGAGTTTATTGACAACCAAACACTTTACAAACCTCGGTGCAAGTTTGACCGAGAAGACTTTACTACTAGCGTTCGATTGCGTGAAGGTTCATGTGATCCGAGATTACGGAGAATCTGACCCCGTCTAGGTAAGCTCTGAAATGATTTACGGAGTCGACTACTGCAACAGTTCGCGCTCGGTCGTGCTATAGTTTTTTTTTTTCAGTTTACGACAGATGTCTGGAGTGAAAAGCGACCGGGTGTTCGATGCCATCAAATTCTTAAGTGAGTACATTACCGATGCCCTCTGATGAAGCGTCGCAATGAAGTGTGAAGGGAAGCGAGAAATCGGGACAAGCCAAGACCGGTGCAGATACCAATGCTTCCTTCAAGGTGTTGAATGCTGCGTCGGCGTCTTCGGGCCATTCGATAGGGTCTTTACACTTTCTCTTCCTTAATAGTGGAGTCATCAAGCCTATAATTATAGGGAAATTGTTTATTATAATTTAAGTGCGAGTATGTTAATACATAATGCTTAATATTAATAAATTAAATAATCTCGCTATGAATTGATCAAAAAATAAAAGAAATTTAACGATACCGATAGTGGTTGTTAATCCAGGAAGCCGGAAGATGTCGCTCGCCTCGATCTACCGCCGATCTGCTTACAATCTCTCCAGAAGTTACAGGAATTATCTTACTCGGTGGTTACAGATGGCATGCTCTCTAGATGTGCAGATATTTCACTGAAACGTTTTTGTACGTGTATTAGTGAAATGAAAAAAATAATTATTATTAACAGAGTACATAAATTAACACAAAACGAAAATTAGCGGCTATTCAAAAAACATTACAAAAACCTATTCTAGCTAATCGATATTACAAAATCGATAAACCGCTTGTTATGTTAATTATCTGAGCAAAACTATGTGACTACAGAATGGCTGTCAATCGTTAAAAAAGAATTATATATCGAAAAAATATCGGGGGGTTAACAAAATTAAAATACCTGTAATAATAACCCTGCCTTCTGGTTTGAATTGAAAAAAATTATACAAAATGTTGGGTAATGCAAAACACAGGGTGGGTAGGTTGTACCAGTCTGTAAAAATTCCGTATGTGTTCACTTTAAAAATTAATACGAATAGATATTAATGAACACATATCACAAATAGTGTAAAGAAAATCAGAAAAGATTAAAATTTTGGAATTAATGAAAAAACAATAAATAAATTGAAATATTTAGGATTAAAAGCTGAAAAGTTTAAGGAAAGATGAAGTTCAACATGTAATAAAAATTTACGTCTGCTATTAAATTTAGATTCTATTTCATCTCTCAAACTGACCTAAGAGCACAGATAGATTTATATTTTCAGGTGCCAGAGGTAACGTATTAAAAATAAATGTGTTTATTTATAAAAATTAAGTAAAATTGATGCAAAACGAAGGGTACGGTTGAAGAACGCTGACCCGCTATATGGAATGCTAAAAATTGAAAAAATCGTTACATTGAGTTTTAGGAATAAAGCAATATATAGTGTGCCAGATGGGCTCAGTAGCGGAGGTCGGACCTTTGGTTCGGGGATGGTTCCGTATAATTTACTTAGTACAAGGTCTGCGCTACGAAGGTCGTCCTTAACAATGTTCTTAATGTAATGACTAAATCTGATTATGGTTCGTATGGAACCGGCGGGGTTTATCCCACGATCTGATAGTATTACGGCACTCCGCGAGGTCTTTAGTTTCACACTCATCGACGAAAGATCGTACCGTTTCTCGTGTTTGATCTGGTGGTGATGCTGACTCGCGGGTGCTGCTGGGCGGCGAGAAGGACGGCCGGTAGACGGATTAGTGGGCGCCGAGCTGGCTGCGCCCCCGGCGGTGGCTGGCCGACGTGGAGTCGTCTCAGTCGTCTGGAGATCTCGCCCTCGGCCGCAGGACGCCGCGCTGCACCGCGCGCGCGTATGTCTTCGACCCCTCGGCATTGCGTGGATGTAAAGATAAATATATATTAATAATAAAGACTAGTATCGTCGAATACTTTAAATATGCTCTGTGCCTTGGGAGGCTATTGCAGCTCAGTGGGCCGTGGATCTCGACTGGGACTACTAGTCTGCGGCAATCTACTTGACATCGAAATCTTTGTTCGGACACTTACTTCTGCTAATTAAAATAGTGAAATCTTAAACTATTTTATGATACGAACAAAAAGAAAAACTAGAACAGACTCGCACTGATTTAAGGTCTTGGAATTCGAATCAAATCGCCCTTTGGCTAAAGGGTTTTCGAGTACAAAGAGAATGCAGTTAGTTAAATCGCGCTGTCCCTTTATACGAAACAATGATAATTTTTTCTTGTGGGTACGTTCTTGGAACGTGTTCCCATTCAGCAAGTTGAGCACGACCAAAATTGTGTTAAGTATTCTATTTTTTCTAGTGTTACCCTCTTTAGCTTGCCGCGCCTAGTTTTGTTCGTGCCTAAATCAAACAACTATTTTTATACGGATTCGCTTGGACAATCGATATATGTATCTGGCTTTTATGAATTTACCAATTCCACTCGTACGTTAGAGAATTTGTACTCGCTACCTCGCTAATTTTAGCGAGGAATATTCTCGCTACAATACCCACCTAGCTAAAATGAAGCCACGGAGTGGTGGAACAGCCGGGGAAACCGACGAAAAATAAAGGGACTACAACGTGAAACGAGCCCTTCCTAACACCAGATGTGAGGGTGTTATGTTTTTTGAATGTCCTACGTCTGGGCCACGTGGTTACTAAGGTGGTGTTGGCCGGGGTGTGTGATGTTGAAACAAAAATGATACTACAACAAATCGGCTTTACAAATGGACAAAATTTAACATAATAAAAAGATAAAAGGGCAGGTAAACAAACGTAGTCGGTGGATCTGACATTGACGATCTCATTCAGATAAACCTTGGTTCAGAAATTCCTATTTCGTTCGCTTTCATTCCTTCTTCACCAAAACTAGTATAACCTATCATACTTTTGAAAATTAATCGAGCTTAGTCCCTAGATCCTTTTCACATCATACCTTGCTTTACGTGATCGCCATGTCAGACTACGGACCGGTTAGTGGTTCCTATTCTAGATTATTGAGCTATGGAGAGAAGTCTCTCGATACTATAGTAATAATCCGCGAGATCGGTGTTCGATGCTCGATTGCAGCGAAAAGAAATGTAGCTACAAAGTAGGAAATTTTTAAATATTTCCATAAAAATGAATTGCTAAAAAAATAGATCGTAGAGTTGTGTTAAATACAGACACGATTGTGATCGTGTGTAAATTTAGACTGTGGATTGGTCGCTATATGACACGATGGTGTTAAGTGGTTTTAATTATGTCCTTAACATGGTATTTCTCTGCACTGCCTTTAGCCTCGCCCTTCAATTCATATACAACGTTGTAGAGTTTATTGACAACCAAACACAAACCAAACACAAACAAACCAAACACAAACAAACCAAACACAAACAAACCAAACACAAACAAACCAAACACAAAGAAACCAAACACAAACAAACCAAACACAAACAAACCAAACACAAACAAACCAAACACAAACAAACCAAACAAAACAACCAAACAAATGATTTACGGAGTCGACTACTGCAAACAGTTCGCGCTCGGTCGCGCTATAGTTCTTCTCAGTTTTCGACAGAAGTCTGGATTGAAAAGCGACCGGGTGTTCGATGCCATCAAATTCTTCGGTGAGTACATTACCGATGCCCACTGATGAAACGTCGCAATGAAGTGTGTATAGGGAAGCGAGAAATCGGGACAAGCCAAGACCGGTGCGGATACCGATGCTTCATCCATGTCTTTATCCTTTCTCTTCCTTAATAGTCGAGTCATCAAGCTTATAATTATAGAGAAATTGTTCATTATAATTTAAGTGCGAGTATGTTAAAATATAATGCTTAATTATAATAAATTAAATAACCTCGCTATGAGTAGATTGACAAATAAAAGAAATTTAATGATACGCATTGTGGTTGTTGATCCAAGAAGCCTGAAGATGTCGCTCGCCTCGATCTACCGCCGATCTGCTTACAACATCTCCAGAAGTTACAGGAATTATATCTTACTCTGTGTTTGCAGATGCTATGCTCCCTCGATGTACAGATATTTCACTGAAACGTTTTTTGCACGTGTTTTAGTGAAATAAAAGAAAAAAAATTTCATATTATAAAAATTAACACAAAACAAAAATTAGCGGATATTCAAAAAAACATTACAAAAACAAAATCGATAAAGCGCTTGATATGTTAATTATCTGAGCAAAATTATGTGACTACAGAATGTCTGTTGATCGATAAAAAAGAACGCCATGGAAAGAAGTATCCTGAAACTCAGACGAATAGATAAAACACGGAATGCAGATATACGCAATAAAACAAAATTCAAGGATGCACTACAGCACGCCATGGCATTGAAATGGAAGTGGGCAGGCCACCTAGCCAGATACCAGGAAAACAGATGGACACTACAAACAACGAAGTGGCTTGGTCCTACTGGGAAAAGGCAGAAAGGACGGCAAAGGAAAAGATGGGTCGACGATATTGTAAAAACAGCTGGAAATAACTGGATGATCGCAGCTCAAGATAGACAAACGTGGATAAAGATGGAGGAGGCTTTCTACCCTATAGGGGCATGCAATAAAATATGTACTTACTACTATAAATATTTAAAAATGTAATTTGTTAAATGTATGGTTAAATAAAAAGCTAATAATAATAATACTCCAAGATCCCTCAGACAACCAACTTTCACCAAGAGATGGTCTTTCAAGAAACAATTTCTATACACTACATTAGTTTTGCGGGTAAATGTAATAGAGTAACATTTCGAAACGTTAAGATCGGGTCTATTCAAGTCACAGTACCTACTCTTCGAATTGTTTCAAATCATTCTGCAGAAGTAGAGTCGTAATCGCAACCATTTGCATCTGCGTATAATAAGAATTCCGAGTGACGAAAGTAGCTAATTATATAATTTATAAACATAGTAAAAGCAGCGCGGCCCTAATAAAGACCCTTGAGGTACACCTTGAGGCATTAACCTAGTTATCGCAGTGATCGAATTGCCGCATTATCGCAGTCATCACATCATCGCACTTATCGTAGTTCTCGCAGTTATCGCATATTAGTATTAGTGTTGTTATCGCAGTTTTTGCATTTATCGCAAATATCGCAGTTGTCGTATTATCGCACAACATCAACATTTACATCATCAACATCAAAAGCAACACGAACACGACACGAACACGACTCGAACATATTAATACGATAATCTTCAGTGCGTGATTACATGTAAGCAACGGCAAACCCTAAACAGTCAAAGTATTTGATGTTACCATTTTAAAAATATATATATTATAACTAATACCCATACCCTCAATACATTTATAATGCTTCTTAGTATTAAAAGCTTTGGTTAGCACATCATTAGGCATAGCAGTTGTAGGCAAATAATGCAAATTAATGATTTTATCATTGACAGCATCTTTTATAAACAGATACTTAATATCTATGTATTCACTTTTTACAGACATAATTTGCCACCAACTTCTGCGCATTTTGATTGTCATTAAATAGACTCATAGCACTTACATAAATTACTTGTAAGCACACAAAATAAACATTTCACAAGATTTTTTCTTTACATCTTTCAAACAATAATTTTAAGTTTTTTTAGATATCTAAGTACCAAACTATTCTTTTCGCTTAATTCCAGTGAACATTTGTGTCATAATTATTGAAATGACTAATAAAACTTACACAAAAAGATATATCAAGTGTAGTAAGTACAGATTAATACATGAAGCTTCCAATCAATTATTGATATAGAATTTCATTATTATTTTCAGCTTTACTATTGCCTAATTTACATTTCATAGGAGTGCTAGCGACTCTACTCTACTCTACATATTGCTCCTGATCCAAGGTATTATATTTTTTACAATTACATTATATTTTTACATTATGTTTTTTATCAATTTTAATTTTATTCTCATGCCTAATATTATTGAATATGTCCTAAATTCTTAATCTTAAACTTAAAACTCAATGCAGATATCAATTTCTCAGTCTCTTATCCGTTATTATTAAAGTTCGCCCAAACTTTATGGCTGATCGGAATACAACGTTATAAACGTGCATGCGCAGGTACAGTCATATACCCCTCGTTCCACTGCGTCCCTCTACACCTAAAACTGGTTACTGCGGCGCGGCTTGTACCTATTTCCACATTCGCCATAAAGTTTGATTGGAACTGTACTAGAGTAAACACAGAAATCAACGACGCATAAAAGAATAATAATCTTAACATTATAATTTATTTTTGTGAAAACGCATGGCTCTAAGAGGATACTTTCGAATCCTAATTCACATAGACATTGCTGTACTTTCTCATACCGAGACCTAGAGGACTGCTTTAACCCCTATATTGCTTTATTTAGTTCAACAATTACCTTTTTCTTATTGACACTACAATTTGTGTTTGGTTAAGTCATGCAAACGTCCTCTTTGAGATAGCCTTTAAAAAAAGCGTTTTCACATCTAAATGAGTAATATCTAAATTTAATTGTGCAGATAAAGCAAACAACAGTTTGAGCGTAGAATGTCCTACAACAGGTAAGTATCTTCATAATCAATACCTGGCCTCTGCGTTAAGCCTTTATTAGCCACTAAATGCGCTCTGTACCACCCACTGTTATCACTGTCGACTTTAATTTTAAACAATCACTTGTACTGCACTTTATCTGAATTAAATTTTTCTACGGGACTATCCTCGACTTCTCGGTCACCGATTGGGATCGCTCGTCGCATCAGGACTCAACTTGGTGCATCTGTTCAAGTAACCATAACGTTCTGGCTGCCTCCTTTCTCGTTTGTTCGGAATATTTGGCACTTTATGAAGTTCACTGCAAGAAATATTAAGATTAGCGTCAGAAGAGATTAAAGTGATATCGCTATCTTCACTTTCTGGATCTGTCTCTACTTAAGTTAGAGATTTATTTGCTGTGATATCCCCCACCAAATCTCTGCTATCATTGTCGCAGTTCAGTGATTTATATATTTATTTATTGGAGAAAAAACAGCATTAGATTTAAAGTACGTTTAGCCGTACAGATATTAGTGGCACATAGAATCTAACACCTCAGCATTATCTCTGTGAACATAGTTCGTGACCATAGTACTTATTTCTAATGAATACAAGCAACGATGGTTGATAAAATGAAAATAAAACCAACGTGCGAAATTCAACTATACCTATAACTTAAAAAGACAAAAACTAGTATGTCTTTTCCTTTTCTAAGCTGGCAGATAAATGTAAATTAATTTAAAGAAAAAAAAGGAGAGTAAAAAAAAAACTCTAAATACAATGTCTTGTTACAATTAGCTGTCGTGTAAGTCCATCGATTTCAATATTTTGTCTTTAAATACGGCACGAGAATTGCTAAAGATGTCAACCGAAACATGGCTACTGTCGTACGAATGACAAATTCTATACAAGGGAGAACGAAATCATGCGTTGGTACGGATTTTAGGCAGCGCAAAAAGAGGGCTCGAGCTTGTGGAGGGACCAGGTACACGGCAGTTGATCTGCTCCAAAAGTTCAGGGCAATTATATGTGCTGATGCAAATATTATAAAAGACTGTCGAATCGTGCAAGGCCCGTCTGTCCGTCAAGGATGTAATTTTGTGTTGATTTAGTAAATTTGCGTAAGACATCGACGAACCGGCAAGTTTATAATGCACGGCTCATAGAAACGTCCTTTGTATCATCGCCACCTTATCCTTGTACACATCATAGTGTGGATTCTATACATAATATTAAATTCCATGTAATAATACTAAACATCTGTTTTAGCTATATTTGAAATATTCCCGGACTCAAAGGCAACCCATACATTATCTATTATACCTAAACAGACCTTTATGAGTGTTAATTACTGTATATTTTCGCGACTCTTCATGTAATACTAATTAGCATTTAAGCTTGTGATAAGTCGATTTTACTGAATCGCTCACCTCCGTTCAATTTTGTTAATAATAATAATAATAATAACACACACAATCACAACAACGTCTAGGTCCCAAACTAAGCATTAGCTTGTATTTTGGGTACCAAGCGAAGACACCACATACATATAACAACCAAGACCCGGCGCCAGTATTAATATTCATCATATAAATACTGACCCGACCTGGGATTCGAACCCGGGACCTCCAGCTTCGCAGGCAGAGTCGCTGCCCACTAGGCTAAGCGGTCGTCAAATAATACTAATAATAAATCGTCTACTCGAGGTATCGGAAAACGTCAATCTCTAAACTTTTCATCATCATCATCATCATCAGCCCATGTTACCCCACTGCAGGGGCTTCGGCCTCCCCCAGGGTAAGGAGGGGGTTTGAAGCTTAAATCCACCACGCTACTCCACTGCGGGTTGGAGATTGTTACGACCGCCATCTATTGACAGCGTCCGGGACCGACTGCTTAACGTGCTCTCCGAGGCACGGAGTCAGTGATAGTTAATGTACTTAAGTCAGAAAAACTCATTGGTACACGCCCGGATTCGAACCATGGCACTATGGCCTTATAAATTTCGGTTCGGGTTCGTTGCGCTCTGGGGGCTATCACGACATCCGATATCTAAACTTTTATTTAATTTCAATTCAAAATCGCCGTGAATTCGAATAGTATAGTTCCAATCAAACTTTATGGCGGATCGGAGTGCAACGCTTTATGTGTGCTTGCGCAGGTTTAGTCATATGCCCCTCGCTCCACTGCGTCCCGCTACACCTAAAACTGGTTACTGCGACGCGACTTGTGCCTATGTTCACATCCGCCATAAAGGTTGATTGGAACTGTACCATTTGGTTTGTTTACCGGTACAATCGGCGTCGCCCAGTCCGACGAATCGACCGGTGGTGTTAACCCCGTTGCGCCTCGAGAGTGCGCTCCACCGGCTCGCTCGTACAACACGTAAGCGAGAGGAAGCGTCCACAGGAATACCGGCGTGGCACCAGGTCGTACGCGCCGTGCCACCCGCGTACTGTCCCAAGCCATCGCTGAACACGTCACTGAATCTGAAACTGAGATCGTCCACATTGAATGACGATATATTCTTAATATTAAAACAATTAAAAACAGGTGGCGGTACTGTAAACGTAAAAACGAGGTAAAGGTCACGAAGGGGAGACGGTTGAAGATAGCTCGCTGTTCTATGTAGAGTGCTAAAATTGGAAAAAAAAATAGTTAGATTGCCTTTTAGTAATAAAGCAATATATAGTATGCCAGATGGGCTCAGCAGCGGCGGTCGGACCTTAATTTCAAGGACCGTTCCGAATATTTACCTAGTACAAGGTCTGTGCTACTATGGTCGTCCTTAGCAATGTACTTAAACGTAATGAATAAATCTTATCACTTAAGGTTCGTATGGAACCGGCGGGGTCTATCGCGCGATCTGATAGTGTTACGGCACTTCGCGAGGTCTTTGGTTTCACACTCGTCGACGAAAGATCGTACCGTTTCTCGTGTTTGGTCTGGTGGTGATGCTGACTCGCGGGCGCTGGCGGGCGGCGAGAAGGACGGGCGGCGGACAGATTAGCATACACCTAGCTGGCTGCGCCCGGCGGTGGCCGGCCGAAGTGGAGGACGCTCCAGGACTCTGCGCTGGACCGCACGGCTCGGCTGTCTTCGACTCCTCGGCGTTGCGTGGATGTAAAGATAAATATATTAATTATAAAGACGAGCTTCGTCGAAAATATTATAGATATGCTCGGTGCTTAAGGAGGCTATTGCAGCTGCAGTGGGCCGTGGCTCGCGACTGGGACCACTAGTCTGTGGCAATCTAACTGATAGCGAGATATCTGTTCGGACACTGCTATTTCTGCCAATTAAAATAGTGAAATCTAAAACGATTTTATGATATCAACAAAACGATAAACTTGAACAGACTCGCACTGATTTCAAGTTCCGGAATTCGAATCAACTCACGTAGCCGGCACCGGCCATTGGCTAAACGATTTCGAGCATAAACAGAATGCAGTTAGTTAAATCGCGCACGTCTCTTCATATGAAACGATGATAATTCTCTCTTGTGGGTGGACTACAATGCGAAACGAGCCCTCCCTAACACCAGATGTGAAGGTGTTATGTGTGTTGAATGTCCTACATCTGGGCCCCGTGGTTGCTAAGTGGTGTGTGCCAGGGTGTGTGATGTTGAACAAAAATGATAATACAGCAAATGGGCTATTCAAATGGACAAAATTTAACATTATAAAAAAATAAAAGGGTAGGTAACCATACGTAGTCGGTGGATCTCACATTGACGATCTCATTCAGATAAACCTTCGTTCAGAAATTCCTATTACGTTCGCTTTCATTCCTTCTTCACCAAAACTAGTATAACCTATCATACTTTTGAAAATTAATCGAGCTTAGTCCCTGGATCCTTCCCACATCATACCTCGCTTTACGTGATCGCCATGTCAGACTACGGACCGTTTAGTAGTTCCTATTCTAGCTAATTGAGCTATGGAGAGACGTCTCGCGTTTTAAAAAAAATTTTTAACTGGCAGGATCGGTGTTTGATGTTCGATTGTAGCGAAAAAAAATGTAGCTACAAAGTAGGAAATTTTCAATATTTCCATTAAAATGAAATGCTAAAAATAATAGATCGTAGGGTTGTGTCAAATACAGACACGCTTGTGATCGTGTGTGTTTATACTGTGGATTGGTTGCTATATGACAGGATGGTGTTATGTGGTTTGAATTATGTCCTTAAGATGCTATTATCCTACACTGCGTTTAGCCTCGTCCTTCAATTCATATACAACGTCGTAGAGTTTATTGACAACCAAACACTTTACAAACCTCGGTGCAAGTTTGACCGAGAAGACTTTACTACTAGCGTTCGATTGCGTGAAGGTTCATGTGATCCGAGATTACGGAGAATCTGACCCCGTCTAGGTAAGCTCTGAAATGATTTACGGAGTCGACTACTGCAACAGTTCGCGCTCGGTCGTGCTATAGTTTTTTTTTTTCAGTTTACGACAGATGTCTGGAGTGAAAAGCGACCGGGTGTTCGATGCCATCAAATTCTTAAGTGAGTACATTACCGATGCCCTCTGATGAAGCGTCGCAATGAAGTGTGAAGGGAAGCGAGAAATCGGGACAAGCCAAGACCTGTGCAGATACCAATGCTTCCTTCAAGGTGTTGAATGCTGCGTCGGCGTCTTCGGGCCATTCGATAGGGTCTTTACACTTTCTCTTCCTTAATAGTGGAGTCATCAAGCCTATAATTATAGGGAAATTGTTTATTATAATTTAAGTGCGAGTATGTTAATACATAATGCTTAATATTAATAAATTAAATAATCTCGCTATGAATTGATCAAAAAATAAAAGAAATTTAACGATACCGATAGTGGTTGTTAATCCAGGAAGCCGGAAGATGTCGCTCGCCTCGATCTACCGCCGATCTGCTTACAATCTCTCCAGAAGTTACAGGAATTATCTTACTCGGTGGTTACAGATGGCATGCTCTCTAGATGTGCAGATATTTCACTGAAACGTTTTTGTACGTGTATTAGTGAAATGAAAAAAATAATTATTATTAACAGAGTACATAAATTAACACAAAACGAAAATTAGCGGCTATTCAAAAAACATTACAAAAACCTATTCTAGCTAATCGATATTACAAAATCGATAAACCGCTTGTTATGTTAATTATCTGAGCAAAACTATGTGACTACAGAATGGCTGTCAATCGTTAAAAAAGAATTATATATCGAAAAAATATCGGGGGGTTAACAAAATTAAAATACCTGTAATAATAACCCTGCCTTCTGGTTTGAATTGAAAAAAATTATACAAAATGTTGGGTAATGCAAAACACAGGGTGGGTAGGTTGTACCAGTCTGTAAAAATTCCGTATGTGTTCACTTTAAAAATTAATACGAATAGATATTAATGAACACATATCACAAATAGTGTAAAGAAAATCAGAAAAGATTAAAATTTTGGAATTAATGAAAAAACAATAAATAAATTGAAATATTTAGGATTAAAAGCTGAAAAGTTTAAGGAAAGATGAAGTTCAACATGTAATAAAAATTTACGTCTGCTATTAAATTTAGATTCTATTTCATCTCTCAAACTGACCTAAGAGCACAGATAGATTTATATTTTCAGGTGCCAGAGGTAACGTATTAAAAATAAATGTGTTTATTTATAAAAATTAAGTAAAATTGATGCAAAACGAAGGGTACGGTTGAAGAACGCTGACCCGCTATATGGAATGCTAAAAATTGAAAAAATCGTTACATTGAGTTTTAGGAATAAAGCAATATATAGTGTGCCAGATGGGCTCAGTAGCGGAGGTCGGACCTTTGGTTCGGGGATGGTTCCGTATAATTTACTTAGTACAAGGTCTGCGCTACGAAGGTCGTCCTTAACAATGTTCTTAATGTAATGACTAAATCTGATTATGGTTCGTATGGAACCGGCGGGGTTTATCCCACGATCTGATAGTATTACGGCACTCCGCGAGGTCTTTAGTTTCACACTCATCGACGAAAGATCGTACCGTTTCTCGTGTTTGATCTGGTGGTGATGCTGACTCGCGGGTGCTGCTGGGCGGCGAGAAGGACGGCCGGTAGACGGATTAGTGGGCGCCGAGCTGGCTGCGCCCCCGGCGGTGGCTGGCCGACGTGGAGTCGTCTCAGTCGTCTGGAGATCTCGCCCTCGGCCGCAGGACGCCGCGCTGCACCGCGCGCGCGTATGTCTTCGACCCCTCGGCATTGCGTGGATGTAAAGATAAATATATATTAATAATAAAGACTAGTATCGTCGAATACTTTAAATATGCTCTGTGCCTTGGGAGGCTATTGCAGCTCAGTGGGCCGTGGATCTCGACTGGGACTACTAGTCTGCGGCAATCTACTTGACATCGAAATCTTTGTTCGGACACTTACTTCTGCTAATTAAAATAGTGAAATCTTAAACTATTTTATGATACGAACAAAAAGAAAAACTAGAACAGACTCGCACTGATTTAAGGTCTTGGAATTCGAATCAAATCGCCCTTTGGCTAAAGGGTTTTCGAGTACAAAGAGAATGCAGTTAGTTAAATCGCGCTGTCCCTTTATACGAAACAATGATAATTTTTTCTTGTGGGTACGTTCTTGGAACGTGTTCCCATTCAGCAAGTTGAGCACGACCAAAATTGTGTTAAGTATTCTATTTTTTCTAGTGTTACCCTCTTTAGCTTGCCGCGCCTAGTTTTGTTCGTGCCTAAATCAAACAACTATTTTTATACGGATTCGCTTGGACAATCGATATATGTATCTGGCTTTTATGAATTTACCAATTCCACTCGTACGTTAGAGAATTTGTACTCGCTACCTCGCTAATTTTAGCGAGGAATATTCTCGCTACAATACCCACCTAGCTAAAATGAAGCCACGGAGTGGTGGAACAGCCGGGGAAACCGACGAAAAATAAAGGGACTACAACGTGAAACGAGCCCTTCCTAACACCAGATGTGAGGGTGTTATGTTTTTTGAATGTCCTACGTCTGGGCCACGTGGTTACTAAGGTGGTGTTGGCCGGGGTGTGTGATGTTGAAACAAAAATGATACTACAACAAATCGGCTTTACAAATGGACAAAATTTAACATAATAAAAAGATAAAAGGGCAGGTAAACAAACGTAGTCGGTGGATCTGACATTGACGATCTCATTCAGATAAACCTTGGTTCAGAAATTCCTATTTCGTTCGCTTTCATTCCTTCTTCACCAAAACTAGTATAACCTATCATACTTTTGAAAATTAATCGAGCTTAGTCCCTAGATCCTTTTCACATCATACCTTGCTTTACGTGATCGCCATGTCAGACTACGGACCGGTTAGTGGTTCCTATTCTAGATTATTGAGCTATGGAGAGAAGTCTCTCGATACTATAGTAATAATCCGCGAGATCGGTGTTCGATGCTCGATTGCAGCGAAAAGAAATGTAGCTACAAAGTAGGAAATTTTTAAATATTTCCATAAAAATGAATTGCTAAAAAAATAGATCGTAGAGTTGTGTTAAATACAGACACGATTGTGATCGTGTGTAAATTTAGACTGTGGATTGGTCGCTATATGACACGATGGTGTTAAGTGGTTTTAATTATGTCCTTAACATGGTATTTCTCTGCACTGCCTTTAGCCTCGCCCTTCAATTCATATACAACGTTGTAGAGTTTATTGACAACCAAACACAAACAAACCAAACACAAACAAACCAAACACAAACAAACCAAACACAAACAAACCAAACACAAACAAACCAAACACAAAGAAACCAAACACAAAGAAACCAAACACAAACAAACCAAACACAAACAAACCAAACACAAACAAACCAAACACAAACAAACCAAACAAAACAACCAAACAAATGATTTACGGAGTCGACTACTGCAAACAGTTCGCGCTCGGTCGCGCTATAGTTCTTCTCAGTTTTCGACAGAAGTCTGGATTGAAAAGCGACCGGGTGTTCGATGCCATCAAATTCTTCGGTGAGTACATTACCGATGCCCACTGATGAAACGTCGCAATGAAGTGTGTATAGGGAAGCGAGAAATCGGGACAAGCCAAGACCGGTGCGGATACCGATGCTTCATCCATGTCTTTATCCTTTCTCTTCCTTAATAGTCGAGTCATCAAGCTTATAATTATAGAGAAATTGTTCATTATAATTTAAGTGCGAGTATGTTAAAATATAATGCTTAATTATAATAAATTAAATAACCTCGCTATGAGTAGATTGACAAATAAAAGAAATTTAATGATACGCATTGTGGTTGTTGATCCAAGAAGCCTGAAGATGTCGCTCGCCTCGATCTACCGCCGATCTGCTTACAACATCTCCAGAAGTTACAGGAATTATATCTTACTCTGTGTTTGCAGATGCTATGCTCCCTCGATGTACAGATATTTCACTGAAACGTTTTTTGCACGTGTTTTAGTGAAATAAAAGAAAAAAAATTTCATATTATAAAAATTAACACAAAACAAAAATTAGCGGATATTCAAAAAAACATTACAAAAACAAAATCGATAAAGCGCTTGATATGTTAATTATCTGAGCAAAATTATGTGACTACAGAATGTCTGTTAATCGATAAAAAAGAATTATATATCGAAACAATATCGGGGGGTTAACAAAATAAAAATACCTGTAATAATTACCCTACCTTCTGGTTTGAATTGAAAAAAATTATACAAAATATTTAAATTTATTATTTCGTATAAATATTATAAATAAATTTTGAAAAGTACAATAAAAATAAAGAGAAAAAACGCACTCTGTTGTTGTAACGAATAGGAATTAAATACGTCAATATGTAACAACTCAATATCCATCCATCCATCAGCCCACATTCATCCACTGCTGGACATAGGCCTCTCCCAAGGCACGCCACACTTCTCTGTCCTCAGCCATTTTCATCCAGCCACTACCGGCAGCCAGCTTTATATCGTCGGTCCAGCGAGCCGGCGGGCGTCCCACACTACGTTTGCCAGTTCGTGGTCTCGCGAACAACTCAATATTAACGAATAAATAAGTAAAGATAGATATATATGTTAGTAATAAAGACGAGCTTGGCCGAATACTTTACATATGCTCGGTTTCTTGGGAGGTTATCGCAGCTGCTACTTGGCCGTGCCTCGCGACTGGCAACCTACCTGATAGCGAGATCTCTGTTCGGACACTTACTTCTGCCAATTAAAATTCTTGGAACGTATTCGCATTCAGCAAGTTTAGCGCGACCAAAATCGTTTTAAGTATTTCATTTTTCTAGTTCTAACCTCTTTAGCCTGCCACGCCTATTTATGTAGGTGCCTAAATTAAACTACTATTTTTTTACTGATTCACTTGGGCAATCGATATATTTATCTGGCTTTTATGAATTTAGCGTTTCCGTTCGTATGTCGGATGATTTGTAAAGTAGCGAGAAATATTCTCGTTGCAATACCCACCTAGCTAAAATGAAGCCACGGTGTGGTAGAACAGCCGGGGAAACTGACGAAAAATAAAGGGACTAGAACGCGAAACGAGCCCTTCCTAACACCAGATGTGAGGGTGTTATGTTTTTTGAATGTCCTACGTCTGGGCCACGTGGTTACTAAGGTGGTGTTGGCCGGGGTGTGTGATGTTGAAACAAAAATGATACTACAATAAATAGGCTATTCAAATGGACCAAATAGTACATTATAAAAGATAAAAGGGTAGGTAACCGTACATAGTCGGTAGATCTGACATTAACGATCTCATTCAGGTAAACCTTCGTTCAGAAATTCCTATTTCGTTCGCTTTCATTCCTTCTTCACCAAAACTAGTATAACCTATCATACCTTTTGAAAATTAATCGAGCTTAGTCCTTAGATCCTTCCCACATCATACCTCGCTTTACGTGATCGCCATGTCAGACTACGGACCGTTTAGTGGTTCCTATTCTAGTTAATTGAGCTATGGAGAGACGTCTCTCGATACTATAGTAATAACGCTGCGTTTTAAAATTTTTTTTTTAACCGGTGGGATCGTGTTTGATGTTCGATTGTAGCGAAAAGAAGTTATTTCCATAATAATGAAACGCTAAAAATAATAGATCGTAGGGTTGTGTTAAATACAGACACGCTTGTGATCGTGTATGTGCATACTGTGGATTGGTCGCTATATGACACGATGGTGTTAAGTGGTTTGAATTATGTCCTTAAGGTATTTCCCTATACTGCGTTTAGCCTCGTCCTTCAATTCATATTCAAAGTCAGAGAGTTTATTCACGACCAAACACTTTACAAACCTGGGTGCAAGTTTGGTCGAGAAGAATTTCCTAGTATTCGATTACATGAAGGTTCATGTGATCCGAGATTATGGAGAATCTGATTTCGTCTAGGTAAGCTCTGAAATCATTTACGGAGTAGACTACTGCAAACAGTTCGCGCTCGGTCGTTCTATAGTTTTTCTCAGTTTTCGACAGAAGTCTGTAGTGAAAAGCGATTGGGTGTTCGATGCCATCAAATTCTCGGGTGAGTGACATTACCGATGCCCACTGATGAAGCGTCGCAATGAAGTGTGAAGAGAAGCGAGAAATCGGGACAAGCCAAGATCGGTGCGGATACCATTGCTTCCTTCAAGGTGTTGAATGCTGCGTCGGCGTCTTCAGGCCCTTCGATCGGGTCTTTGCCCTTTCTCTTCCTTAATAGTGGAGTCATCAAGGCTATAATTATAGAGAAATTGTTCACGAATCACCTGTATTATGAGTACAATCCGATGGATCCTCTCAATTGCTATGCGGTTAAAGGGCGAAGGAAATCCTTTATGTTCCCCAATTTCTGTGAATAGTGCGCAGTCCATCCGAATTGACAATGTATCCTAGGTATTTTAAATTGCCTTAGTAAAAATCACTTTTTTTTTTAGGTATACCGTGAGTCCGCATATGACAACGCTTTCTGTACATTCTTAAGTATTTCAATATGTTCTTGGAAAGTGTTTGTTGCTATTAAAAGGTCGTTCGTGTTCGTTTTCGTTGAAACGATGTTACATACTTTTATTTTATGTTACGTCGTGGCGGTGTACCTAATCTATAGAATCGCAACGCGTTATAACCCTACAATTCGCTGAGATTAAAAGTTTTGGTTCGTCGACTGAAGGTGTTTTCCAAATCTCATTGACCCGTCTGAAAAATTCGTCGACGCTTTAGTCATAGTTATATTTCAAGTTCCAATTCGGTATATGTATTGACTCATGCTCAGGTCGTAGTGGGTCTTACCCTCGGTGTCTGTAGATACTTGTGACGTAAGTGCCCTGCTTATGGCTGCTGTTGTGTATGTGGAGGTACAAAGTGTGACAGAATAATTAGTTGTGAGGGCGAATCTGCGCCTGGTGTTAACTGTGTCGATCGGTCCCTAATGTTTTGGACCTAATGTAATGTTTGGGGCATTGTCTAAATTGGTATTCACTAAGCGCGGTGATTCGCTTGGCGAATGAGCCGTGTTGAAAAGTGTGTGAAAAAGAGAGAACGAGAGAAAAAAAAATGAAAAAATAAAAAATTTTAAAAAGTAAATCGGTATACACAGAATGAGATTGTATCGGGTGAGATAGCAGTAAAGACTTAGCACTATATATAAGTTAATTAGGAAACTATACCGCATGAACAAAATATGGATACGACTGGTGCTGTTGTTGTTAATGTAACTTAAGTGTACCTATCCTGTAAGTGCCCACGTAAAAAATTTAAGTTGTGACTCGGAAAAAAAAAATAGAATCTACTTATATGTCGCAACGCATAAGTTCCCGATATGTGAGATTGATTGAGTGTAGATCAGGTTCGAATAACAAAATTATGTGTAAAAGTAAGTGTATGTGTGTGTATGTATGTATTTAAAAAAATCTTTTTTAAGTTTTTTAAGATTCGAAATAAAAATTTTTAATCAGTATGTCACAACGTTTAAATCCCCGATAGCGGAAAATGATTGAATGAAGATCTGGTTCGTATAAAAAAAATTCTAAAATGTGGTTAGTTGGCAAAATCTTAATACTCGAAGCTGTAAAATCTAAGTCCCCGATAAATGAAAATGATTGAATGATAATCAAATTCGTACCTATCTAATTTAATAATATCTAATCTAATTACGAATCCTAACAAGTCAAAACTTATTCCGTAAACTAATGAAATTAATATTGATAGATAACGAGAAAATAAAATTATTATGTTCGGTGGGGTAATAAATAACTATTAGTATTAGGTATTATTCCCAACGAATTGTAATGAAATAGTTGCCAGCGAACACGTTACCAAGTTAAAAAGAAAAAGTTCCAAAGAAAAAACAAAAATTGCCTCGTAAACTAAAATTAGATCTAAAATCTAAAAAGAAATTATTGAGAGGTAGATCAGGTTCTTACTTTATTTGTTCTATTATTGAGCTCAACCGACTAATCATTATGCTTTCCATGATGAAATTTTGATTAAATTTAAGAAGCAAATGTTCTCAACACTAAACTCGTTAGTGACTGCTCATCGATTACTTATGTAAAGGAAATAAAATAATTCCAATGAAAGCCCATTACATGCTTATTACTATCACTGTAAGCGTTGTGAAATTTAAAAATATTGACAAATAAATAAGTAAGGAAAAACATTAACAACAGAGGGTACATAGGTTGTGCGAGCCTGTAAAGTTCTGTGAAATTTCGTTAACGCTTAAAATTAATACAAATAGATATCAATGAACACATATCATAAATAGTGTGAAGAAAATTATAAAACATTAAAATTTTAAAATTAATGACATAATATATAAATGCAAATATTTAGGATTAAAAGCTGAAAAGTTTAAGGAAAAATGAAAGTTTAAGAAAACATGTTCTTCAACCGAACATTTGGTCAGTTTATGTCATCCATTAACATGCAACTAGTACTTAATTCTGTATCAAATCCAGCCACTTATCGTATTATTTTTAGGTTACATCTAAACATCCTTGAAAAACGATTAGGTACTGAATAATGCAACCGAATATTATTTGGTCAGTTTTTATGTTATTCGTTAACGTGCAACTAGTTCTTAATTCTGTATCAAATTCAGCCACTTTGGTTATCGTTTTTATGGTTCACAATCGATTGTGAAAATTTTTAAATTTTTAAATATTGTCTAAATTTTTAAATACTGTTTAAATATTGTATAGAAATTTAAAAAAAACGAGCAAACAATGAATTTGATCGAATAATCAAGAACAAACGAATTAGAAAAGAAAAAAAATATTAAAAATGGAACGTCAATTACCTAAGAGCATTTTTTAATATTGTTTATGAAAAATTGAAAAACGAACAAACAATGAATTTGATCGAACAATCAAGAACAAACGACGAACAAGCGAATAAGTAAAAAAATAAAATAAACATTTTTTGACTGCCAACTTAAGAGAGCCACTTGTGGCCACTTGAGTCATGGACCCGTGTCAACTTCATATCAAACTGTCAACCACTTTAATAACTATCTTCGTTTCGTAACACGTGTAAAACGTAAAAATAATGTACCTACCAAAAATTACTATGATACAACACGACAACCTTGGTTGGTTTCACATCGTTGTAAAATTGTATAATAGTCATTCTTTTGATCGGTCATAATATGCATGAACCGTTCTGACGATACGATGTTTCAAAGTTTATATTTGCCCAAAACTGTGTACACGTGGTACGATAATTCAAATATTTCATAAATACCTACTTCGCTCTGAACTCTTTTACGTTACATTGCGCGAACACCATTTTCTTTTTGCACACGACATATACATGTCTAATATTACAACGTAATACCTCGCACAAGATAGATATATTTAAATGTATGATAATCAGAACATAGTTTCATCAATTTTGGGCAAATATTTCGCTTCGATTGCTAAGACGTAATAATTGCTTATTCACAACAAATATGACTGGTTTCTTTCTACCTACTAATTTTTAATTTTATTTTTGCATATTTATTGTTTCCTTTGTTCACTCCAAATATGATTTAAAAGGAACTGGGATCTCCTTGCGCACTGAAAATCCCAGTTTATTTCTTCACAATGTCACAAAGTGTGTTATGGGGTGTTTGTAATTATAATGAATTTATGAATAACATCACTTCCGTGATTTGCTACTGTTAGAACTAGTTCAAGGGAACTATAAATATGCTTACCGATGTCCATGTTAGGTATTTGAATTATAATATAATATCTATTTCTTGATATGGAAGTTTTCTGGATTACTACTGCTTCGCATTCGCATAAATACACCAGTCATCTTGGCTGATTGCATTGGCATGCTTGAGATAAAATAATAAACCGGGCAAACACTGTCATAAGACAATGTCTGCAGGCGACCGCGAGTAGGTACAACCACAATTTATAATTATTATTGAAACATCAGCTATTCTACTTTTAATATTCTTTCTTTAGCGAATTCTAATAATCTGTATGAACAATAGGATAAAATATATATCTATATTCCTCCCTAACCTAGAATGACCGACATGGTCCGGCGGTGAGCAATTCATGCTCTCGGCATTAAAACTAGCATCCCTATAATGACCCATCGTAACATATATGAATAGGAATTACCTAATCTACCTAAGGTTAAGCGCTTATCCTTAAGTTTACTGGAAACTAAGCATTAAATTCGTCACGTAATTTCATAATTAATACTCGACACGCGATTTCATTGCTTTAATTCTACTTTCTATTCCATTCTATGTTAATAAAGAGGCATATTATTCAATTAATGAACTTAATATGTGATTCTATTAACAATAAACCCAACACATAGTTTTATAACCTTTAGGTACAATTTCAATTTTTTATTTTATGTTGAAGATCATATTATTCAATCATGAATGTGGTTCAAAGATATCATTAGAAAATCACATGGAATTAAGGACAATTGTAGGCACGTTATAAATTAGTAACGCTAAATAATATCCACTCACCAATAAATTACTGCACGATTGTCCTTTACGCGGAGTCTGCATGGAAGCGGAGGAAACGGCCGTTCACGTGCTTAATGAGTGCGAAGGAGTGGCCGTCTACCGGACCAAACACCTCGGGGTTCACTGAGGTCGCTCCCAGAAGCCATCGGCAACGTGATGAGTCATATGGATTTTCTGGTGGAGCTGGGTGTTACGAATGATGCTGCCCACCTACGCAAAATAGGCGCTTTGACGTCGAGTTGCGAAAAAAAAACCGTCCTTAAGTATTAAGTATAATAAAAAAATCACATGGAATTAAAGACAATTGTAGGCATGTTATAATTATAAATTACTAAGGCACGTTATAAATTACCCACTTACCTATAAGTTACTGCACGATAGGTTCTCGTCTGTTTTTCAGGTCTGTTCCCAATGAGAGATGACGGAAAAGTGATACTGGCAGCCATTTTGAGCCTATTTATAGACCTTGATTTACTACCAATTTAACCATAACATATCAACTTCCTGTGACCAGAGATGTAGGCGGAAGGGGCGCGACGCCACGTAAGTACAACTGGCGGAAATGGAATTGACTTACGAAGGTGGTGTTCTCACTTATTGGATTCCAGACGTCGCTGTACGGAACACATAATATTTATGGTATAAAGAAGTATTAAATTTTCTGAAGTTCTCTCCATTTATGTTTACATTTTCTATCTCTCAAAATGTCCTTATAAAACTTTTCGAACAAATTGTTTATTATTACTTATTGTTTAATAAATGATTTTGTCATAATTAGGTACAGTTTTTTTTTTTTTGTAAAAAAAAAACTTTGCTGTTGTAATAAAGCTTCCAATAATATTCAGGGGCTCGCATAACCGTAACCATAAGCGGTTAGAAAATAATTATAAGATTGTTTATAAAATTTCTATGAAGCTTGTGAAAAGTATTTAACATATTAATCAGATTTTTTTTTTAATTTTGCCTGGGGCCTGATTTCAAGATGTGAGGGTCATGCTCGAACTGAACGAAAAATTGTACGTGACGATGGCAAGAGACTACCCGTCAGCATGACCGTCGTTTCCATGAAACAGGGGAGGTCGCTGATGTGGGACGCCACTTGTTTTGATACGGTTCCTGGCTGCGCCCCACATCCGAGAGACCTCAGCACTAGCATAGACCGTCGATAGGTACAGTTCCAATCAAACTTTATGGCGGATGTGAACATAGACACAAGTCGCGTCGCAGTAACCAGTTTTAGGTGTAGCGGGACGCAGTGGAGCGAGGGGTATATGACTGTAGCTGCGCAAGCACGCTTATAGCGTTGTATTCCGATCCGCCATAAAGTTTGAGGCGAACTATAGCGTGGTGTAAAACGAAACGCTCGCACGCTTAGTGCGCCCATAAAATCCGTTAACATATGGAAAGATTTGATAGAAATTAATTGCGATTCTGTACCTATACCTAAAAAATATACTGTAACGCAAGGAAAAGAGTTTCGCGAACAAATAAAACCGTCAATAATCAATCGAGAAATTATATTATTTCATTCAAAATTAAAATATATCATTCACTAGTTCCCTTCAATGATTTCACGAATCCATCCGAGGTATTTCGAGACTGATGTTAATAGTCGGATATTTCTTCCTAGCGAGGTCGCGATGATAATATGCCAACCACTTCGCCGTTTAGGGACAGAGTTCTGCCAATAATCGTGTTAAATAAAACTGTACATAGAGATACCGCAACGTGGCCCCAAAATTGTAAGCAACAAAGTAAATATACGCCACAAAGTAAATATACGCCACAACGTAAATATACGCCACAACGTAAATATAGCCACAAAGTAAATATACGCCACAAAGTAAATATACGCCACAACGTAAATATACGCCACAGCGTAAATATACGCCACAAAGTAAATATACGCCACAACGTAAATATAGCCACAAATTAAATATACGCCACGAAGTAAATATACGCCAGATAATAAATATACGCCGTTTGATTTATTCCACCATTTGCCCCCGGCGATGCTTTATAGTGATCGCTCGCAATTTTGCTTGAATTATTTCTTCTATAAACTCTCATTTTCCTTTCTTGGACCTGTCTAAAGTATTAGTTGATGCGTACGTTATTTATAGTCTTTTCTATAGAAATTTCAACACCACTTTTCACCCTTAGTTGATTTGTTTGCTCGCGGTACAACAAATTTTAGAACTCATAAGACCATAAGCATTTCAAAACAGTACCATAGACATTTTTTTTCGTTCTGCCATCTCTAGAACAAGCCGTCATCAAGAAACACACCTATGTTCAATGTATAGACGTATAGCTACGTATTACGTAATGAAATGCCTTCCTTTTCTAAACACTTCGAGAGTATTTTAATGTCATACAATTTTTTTTGTGTATACCTAAGGAGGCCCGTCCAGGCATCGATATTTGAAATAAATTGATTTACGACCACAAAAGTTTCAACCATATTAATTTATAGTGATTGCAATGCTCGACTTTCCGTTCCATTCGATCAGCCTTTTTTTATACCCCACTGCAGGGGCTTATGCCTCCCCTCAAGATGTGATAACTTAGAGCTTAAATCCACCACGCTGCTCCAATGCGGGTTGGCGGATTGTAACGACCGCCATCTATTGACAGCAAACGGGACCGACTGCTTAGCTTGCTCTCCGAGGCACGGAGTCAGTGGTAGTTAATGCAGGTACTTAAGTTAGAAAAAACTCATTGGTACACGCCCGGAATTGAACCGCGGCCACATGACCTTAGAAATTTGAAAGAGGTTCGCTGCGCTCGGGCTATCACGACACAATTACATGATCACACTAATTATTCTATTACGAATGACTGCGTGATTCTTATTATCCTTCAAGGAACAGTTTTTAAACTTTGGCATCACGGACGATGGCGTTAGGAAACAGTAAAATGAATATTATTTTCATACGTTACAAATGCATCGGCTGCTTCGTGGTGACTTTTATTTCGAGTGACTGTATCTTGTGACGATTCGTCACAAGATACAAGATACAATTGCGGACCATGCCCAACTACCGTGACACCGCAATCCATGTAATATATCTATAGAGTAATATTATTATATATGTAATGTAATATTATTATTATCAAAATAAATAAATAAATATCAGATTGGAATATAATAATAATAACGTACTCATCACAACAACGTCTAGGCCCCAAACTAAGCATTAGCTTGTGTTATGGGTACCAAGCGAAGACACCACATAAATATAACAACCAAGACCCGGTACCAGTATCGATATTAATCATATAAATACTGACCCGACCTGGGATTCGAACCCGGGACCTCCAGCTTTGTAGGCAGGGCCGCTACCCACTAGGCTAAGCGGTCGTCGCGGTCGCGGTGATTGGAACATATACGAATGTAATCAATTAAACTTTTATTTTGAAATACAGACATTCCAAGCAATTCCTGTGTACAATTAAACTAATAAAAGTAGGTTTTAAATATCACTCATAAATAAATATTAATCGTCGCAATATAACCAATATCTATATATTTTACAAAAAAATACACATTTTCAGCAGAACTATGTAATGAGTTATGCTCTGTTGTTCAATTTATATAGATCGCGTCAAACTTTATGGCGGATCTGAATAAAACGCTATAAGCGTGCTTGCTTACGCAGGTAGTCATATACCCAGGCCCGGCGAGAGTCAGATCGGGCCCCGGGTGTAAAACATTGCGGGGCCCACCCCACCTTACTTTGAAAAAAAAAAATCAATTAACCGGGCTCCCGTTTCTTAGTTCGAGCCCTGGTGATACTACTACCCTTACACCCCCCCCCCCCCTCTATCACCGGCCCTGCATATACTCCTCGCTCCACTGCGTCCCGCTAAGACCTAAAACTGGCGACTTGTACTTACTTTCGGATCCACCAAAAAATTTGATTGTAACTGCACAACGTGACAACTGTTGTATCTCATGAATGTTAGATAACAGCTCTTAGAAAATAAACAAATCGTTTCCTTAGGCAGTGACCGCTCTTGTATAATATTTAAAAATCTTTGTATAAGGCCAAATAAAACACACATATACAATAAGTTAATTTATTGAAAAGTTTTCAGTGACGAGTTTGAACCTTACATAAACTATATCGAAAGTTAAATTGAAAAACAAGTACTGGAAAGGCCACCTTAATTTGTTTCGATAATAGCGATAAAAAAATGTTCTTGGCTAATATTCCATTACTGAAGTATAATATTTATATCTTGAGTAAAAAAAATAATAGGTCACAAACTTTGGTGTTGCCTTTGAGCATAGTATTGTTGCGATAATCGAATGACTTTAATAAATATCTTTATTTATTCTCCCTTCATGTCTTCATATTGTTTCCTGAAGTGATCACCGACCGGGAAGAAATCCCAACATCTTTGGGTGTACATGTTCCACACGTATATTTCTTGACCTAAATAATTATAAACAAAGCTAATTGGTATTGTACATTATTCCCACTCCAGAATTTTCGGCGCTGCAGCTTTCGGTAATATAGATTTAATTAACTTCCTATTAATATAATAAATCTCTATACTTTTAAAGTAATAATAAATTCTATCGGGTGTCCCAAAATCAATGTCGATCTGGAAACAAGTATCGAGGCAAGTGGTGACAGTTATCAGAAAAATATTAAAAAAATCTTAGGCTCGCGCTTTTAAATTTATAGACACAAAAAAAAAACGAGAAAACTGACACTCTGTGATGATTTGAGGCGGGTACGTTTTAATTTTAGACTGTAATTTACTGAAATCATATTCAGGGTTACATCGCCAAAAAAAAACTAATAAAAAGTAAAAATTTGCTGTCATAGAACTTGAAAAATCATCACAGAGTTTCAGTTTATAAATTTTTTCGGTACCTATAATTTTAGCGGTGCTTGACAAGATTTATTTTTAATTTTTCTGATAACTGTCACCACTTTCCTCATCACCTGTTTCGATGGTTCGACAGAGAATGGTTATTTTAAATCTTTTAATTGTACATAACATATCTTTTATTTCATTTTTACTGTCTTATATTTCTTATTTAGAATATTTGTTACATGTACAATTTTATTTTTAATCAGATTTTTTCATTTTCATATTCGTCTGATAGTCCACTCAATATTAAACGTTAAGATATATTTGATTAGTTTTATAAATAAAAATATATAGGAAAATACAACTTTTAACCTTAATTCCTAAAAATTGGTTTGGAATTCCCTAAGAGGTTTACCGCAACATAAAATTCTTGTATATAATTGTAATAATATATATTGCTCACCATATAATTTATAAGGACTGTTGGTTGTTAAAAATAACCGAGAAACAGCTCTTTGAAAAACTCACAGACTACAGCAAAAATATCTGGTGCTGAAGAAAAGCTACTTGTTAGAGTTATATGAAATAAATACAAATTCTACAAAATTAAATAACAACATCAACAATAATTGGACTAGCGTTGACTACAAACAGAAAGATAATTGAATGTACCATTGCCGAAAACCCTAGTCCCCATAATTGTGAAGTGAATTTATGAATATCTTCGAGGATTTTAACGTAGTGGCTCCCATGAGTATGTCCTTGCATAGAGCTAGGAAGGTTGTTATCGGCCAATCTTCACTTCACTTCATCAGCCCATTTTTACCCCACTGCAGGGCTTAGGCCTTCCCCAGGGCGAGGAGGGCTTGGAACTTAGATATTACAAAACTATCATTTAAAATATTAATGACCCTAACAACAGAATCAAAAGTCGCGGGTTCGATTCCTGGCGGGACAACTATTTGTGTACTTGAACATGTCTATTTGTTTCCCGTCTGGGCGTAAAATATCTATGTTTGTATATTTTTTAAAACATTTAAATGTATATTTTAATTGTATAATATCCACAATACAAGCTTCGCCGATTTAGAGACTCGATGGCGCTGTGTGGGATGTCTCAGGTATTATTATTACTATTTGTCATTTATTCTCAGTAACAAATGGTTTCTCTTTTTTCTGCAACACGTGAAAGGATTATTAGGCTATAAATTATGTTGACTAAAATATAAACTTAATGTTACACCACGCTGCTCCACTGCGGGTTGGGGATAGTAACGACCGCCATCTATTGACAGCGCCCGGGACCGACTGCTTAACGTGCTCTCCGAGGCACGGACTCAATGATAGTTATGTACTTAAGTCAGAAAAACTCATTAGTACTCCCGGTACGCCCGGATTCGAACCATGGCCCTATGGCCTTATAAGTTTGAGACAGGTTCGTTGCGCTTTAGCTATCACGACACTTTCTATCTATTATCTACTTTTCTACTATCACGACACGACACTACCGAAAGTATCGGCCAATTAACACCCTTTAAATTTGCCAATTTAAAACGCGTTCACTAACCGACAGGTTTTTAGTATATTTCATCTATATATATATATGAAGGAAAACCTTTGGACCCCTTTTTAAGCGTACTGTGCGCACGGAGGAGTGTGACATTTGACATAGTTAAAGTTCATGTGGAGTAGGAGTGCAGAAAGCTAAGATCTATAAACAGTATGAATTTTTGAAATGGGACTATATAGTTAAATCCTAAACTATGAGAAATAACGAAAAGTGTTAAAAACTGTCATGAGCTCGATTTTTGGGAAAACAAAACTGTATATTTACATTTTTGAAAAATTATATTATTATAATAGAAAATCAAACCACTTCTATATATAAATACGTGAAGGAAGAGCTTTAGACCCCTTTTTAAACATACTACGAGCACGGAGGAATGTATTTGAAGTTTATGTGGAGTAGGTGTGCAGAAATAATTTATGTACATAAAAACTTAAATGCTTTCTCTAGGGTGGGTGATGGCCACAACTTAAATACAAGACATAAGCACATGTTATCAATTCCCAGGTCCAGACTTTCAAAAGTTAATAATTCTTGCTTTTATTATGAAATTCCAAAAGAAATGTTAGACTTGAATTCTTATCAATTTATAAAGTGAGTTAAAATTTAACTCATGAAAAAAGCTTACTATTGTATTAGCAAGTATTTAAATGATAATTGCGCATGGACATCATTGTAATAGTTGTAAGCATATTAAATTAAATAAATAAAAAATTAAGAAAAACATATATTTAAATAAAATAAACAGGGAGGAGTTTCTTGCCGGTTCTTCTTCTCCTAGTTTTTGAACCGGTACCTAATCAATTTATTTTGACTTTCAATAAGTGTGTGTAAACATCTTATATTGAATAAAAACTTTTTGAATTTGAAAGCTAAAATCTATATATACCTAATATGTGTCACAAATTCTGTCGACCATGGGAGTTAATAGTCGGTCGTTTGATGCAGTTTGAATTGACTTACTCTCGCCTATTACTTATTGGTGGTTTCAAAAAGTGAGCACGGTCGAACTTCGACCGCTGGGTGACCACTAGTATATATTTGAACCGGTATATTCAGTGTCCGGTTTATTGCTCAGATGCATCAAGAAGAACATGTAGTTGGCTAAATTCTCTCTGGACGTGCGTGTCGAAACCGTGTGGAACCTGAAAATTAAACAAGTATAGTTTAATTTTCATTTCACCATTTAGCGGCGCTAATATTGAGTTAGTGGGTAAAAAAATGTAAACAGCAAATTATATAATATTATATAACTATATTATATAACCCGCACTTAATTATGCTCCAACCCCCCCCCCCCCTCAACCCTCATCCTGGGGGAGGCCAGAACCCCTGCTCTGGGGTATAATGGACTAATGGAAGTATGATTTCAGCCACTTGCTATCCCTTTTAATTTCAACAAATTGATATAACAATAAAGTATACATCACAACAACGTCTAAGCGTATGGGTATCAAGCGAAAACACCACATACATATAACAACCAAGACCCGGTACC